>JAODXP020002636.1:0-30110 GCA_027497455.2 Sardinella longiceps | reverse complement strand
TTTAAGCACATCTCCAAGATCAAGTATAAGTTGTGCTTAAGTACAGTTGATAAATAAGCCCCCAGGACTAGCCTGACACGCCAGACTATATCATAAGAATGTATAGTCTGAAGACCACTGATAGACTGTGCCTCAATGGAGGGGTGGGTGATTGCGTTGTCTTTCAAACTGCCTCTCCACGTAATAGGCTAGCGTTCCGGCCAGTGGTACCAGCTGGTATATCAAACTTTTCCCGTAGCCCGTCGGAAACAACGTAAAGACATCTTTTTTTCAGAACGAAAGACTTCAGTGCACTTTTTTGTTTCACTTTCAAAGAAAATGACAAGTGCAATTCGTCCAAAACTAAAGCCAAAGACGATTCTCTATGTACAGCTCTGGTTTGAGCAGGACTGTCGTCATCGTACAACGCCCGCCTTACGATTTCCTGTACACATACCGCGCTGTGATTGGTTATCCGCCGCCAGAGTCAGGATACAAGGGGTTTCTATCAGTGGCCTCTAGACGTATCCGCTGTGCAAATTCAAATTTTGCTACCGCTAGGGGTACGTCTAGAGTTCTAGGCTACCCCAGGACTGTATTTACGGGAAAATTATATTGGATGTTAATGGGATACAATGACCACAAACAATAATATTAATGTCACAATATTAATGTCATGAGGTGGCCAGCTCAATCCAATCCAATCCAATTTGTAGAGTGAAAACAAAAACGTTTTTGATGCAAAACCAATGAATACAGTAGATCTGCGGAATCTGGGCTGCAATTTGTGTAACATTGTGCAGACATCAAATGTTAGTTAACTCTATGTGCTACCCAGATGTAAAGCAGAGATCTGAAATAATAGTAATTAATTTAATTAAAGTTAAATTAAATTATCAATAGTAATTTATTTTAAAAAAAATTGCCATTTCCCCATGTCTCATGGGGGGAGGTCATCGATTGCTGTCGGTTGAAAAAACAAGTTACATACATACAACATATAGAAATAGCGAATGGGAAGCAAGTACTAACCGAATGGGGCGTATAACTTTTCAGTTTCATTTTTCTTTGACCAAGTCAGCTAACTCCTATTTGATATGTTGTATCAAATGATATGGTTTGTTTTCCAACCGACAGCACACCTCAGAAACTGGCTATTGACTCACAACAGATTTTCCCATACAGACTCACCTTTACTTTTTAATGATGAAATGGACTCACTGTATACTCCATAACAACAGCAACCTGTCAGGACCAGTATCATGAAGGAGAAGCATCCAAACACCACAGTCACCACCACCACGGGCAGTGTGTTTGATGCTAACAAAACCGTAGAAGAGAATACATTTATACAGTGCCATTGCTTTCATTAAGGAAATCTTTGATTGAAGAAAATTTCACAAAATGCTAGTCAACTTTGAACACACATCCTCTAGAAATTTCAATGCATTGAAGCACACACTTACTTCCACACTGATAAATTATTTATACTTATTCCTTGTTCGTACCCTCCTTACTGATGAGTCTCTTCTGACTAGATATGCTGAGATGCTTGTCAAAACTGGTAAAAGCCTGACAGTGGAATTCTCCAAACATAGTTGGGTTGAGGGCCAGGAAGATGGTTGAATTATCAGGTGAAATAGCATGGAAAGGCCCTCTCACCATCAAAGGGATATTGTTGTGGAACCATATATAGTGGGCAAATGTGCCCCCCTTGACTTGACAGTATAGCTGCAGTCCAATAACTTGGAAGCTGTCGTCCATGTTGGGTTCATAAGTTATTATTGAAGCACCACCGATTGTTGCTGTAAAACAGTGGAAGAATATCAGACATAAGAGTCTAATCAGATTGTCATGTAAACACCACCTCTGGTTACAGTTCAGTGAAGAATGCCTACATGCCTCTACTTGCATAGGAAGGCTGGTTTGAATTAGCCTGGTGACGCCATGCTACGTATTTCCGCCCAAAGATTTTGGCTCGAACAGTAGTCTGGCCCGAGCCACCTAGCTCGATTCCCGTACGGTTTAGCCAATCAGCTCACAGTTTAGAGCGATGTCTCAGAAACTTGCCTGTAGTTCAGCAGCTTGTAGTTCAACAGCATAGGAACGCGTTCGTTATTCTCCCCCCTACTTTACAAAATTGGTACATTACATTAACATCCATGATCTTGAGGACTTATTGCCACTACGATGTCAAAATAGATCGGAACTAGCTAGCAATCTGTTACTACTGAATGCAGAGGTTGAGGCGTGAGAGCCAGGTGAGAGAATACGTCATATCCAAATGGAAACATATTTCAATTGCATTGTACCACACTGTATGATGGAGTCAAGTCAGCTTAAATGCCAGGCTAGATTTGAATTTGTGATAACCATTTTTTAACTTGGCATATCAATGAGCCCATGTGTTGATCTTAACATATGGGAACTATGAATGTTTTATTAAGATGCCCCTTCTTTGCCACTATCTTCGTGGTCATAACCCCTTCCAGGTGATATCCATTATTACAAGACAACTTTTGGCAGTGCTGATGCTAGCTTACATTTGTCCAGCTGGAAAAAAACATGTCACGGCTACACAGCTGATGGCTTGAACTGTCACCTTATTTGTTAATGACTTGGCTCTACTTTGTTTCACAGCATCAATTAAAAAAGGTTATCGCTAGGAGTTTTAATAAACTGAAAGCTTGCAGTCTTGAATGAAACCATTTATCCCGCAATCAGACTAGCGACTTGAGCTATGACCGGTTTGTATTCATTGTCAATGAGAGCAAGTGACCAGCGAAAAGTCGCCCGGTGAGCGGGCTCAGAATAGACTTCAAGGCTATTATATGCAAATGAGGAGCGATGCGACTTGGCGACAGCCAATGCGAGTGAAGCCGAGGTACTCTGAACAAAAGTTTTCTCCCGCTTGCAAGATGACGCCGCTAACGACAACGATCTCAAATTTGGCCACAAACTAAAAAGTTTGGGATTTATGATTTTATATTTTGGACATCGAGGTGTCAGTGTTACTAATGACATCGTACACAGAAAATACCTATGTGTTGACGTACGATTTTCTACAAAGTACCTAAGTTAGCAACATGCTACCAACGAATCACAGCCCTGAATCACACCTCCTCAGGGAGAGCTCAGCGACTTCAGTCGCTTGGATTTGTAGCTAATCTGACTGTAGGGTTAGTTTTTCACTGTAGAATAAGGTTAGTTTTTCACTGTAGAATAAGCCTACGTTTCAAGTGTTTATGTTAGACCGCTTTCACTATACATCAGCTAACGTTAACCTCTTTTGGCAAATCTTCTCTGCTGAAATAATCAAGTTTCAAAGGATGAAATGTAAACTGCCCTACTATATTAAAATAAAATGCTGTATTCTACATTATGCTACAACAGCTGGCAAGGAGGTTGTTTTCACTAGTGTTTGTGTGCAAAACAACTTGAAATCTAGGTCCATTACATATCTAGGCCCAGGTGAACAGCAGTATTCAAATACAGCTTTGTTTGACATAACCTGAATACCCCACTGTCCAAAATTGAAGATCCTTAGTGGACATGGTTTAACTATATCTTATATCTCTCTATATGTTATATCTTTGTCTTATCATGCAGGCCGTCCGAACCCTGACCATCCTGACTTCCTGCTCCCCTCACCTGGGACCAGAGGTACAGTATGTAGGACATTTTTCTTTTATTGTAAATAATTGTGGAGATGATCTCAAACTAATCATGTTATGTTACAAGAGACAACGAAAGAAACCAAAAGTGACCCTTGTGGTCACATAGCATATGTGACTCTGCACAGCGAAATCAGTCGCATTGGCGTTTTTTTTTTTCAAAATTAAGTTATTGCATTCACGTGAAAGGCAAGGAATGAACCATTCAAATGATACCACTATCGATACTATTGGCCAACAAATGACATAGATAGGAGCGTTCAAAGTGTTACAATGTTGCAAATCAGAAAAATTGAAAAGCGGAGAAAAACAACGTTGAAGTTTATTAGCTTGTTGCAAGGGAGTTATTATGCTAGAACTAGCTATTTTGAACATTATGCTATCAGTGAATTCAGATGAATGAATTCTGCTACTAGTCCAATCAAACCAGTTAAATGATATCAAGCCTACTTATCTAACATGCAACCAAGACAGGAATACCCTTATTTGTGGACTTTACACGAAATATGGATATAACATGGATATAACTTGAAGTTCACCGTAAAGGTAAGAGCCAGTGGATGGTTTGGTATTTTGCTATAAAACTAGGCTAGGCTACGCAACGATGCAATGTGTGGATGCAGCTGTTAGTATGGGATTTATGGTTGTCATGTCCCTCATCTGAGTGATATCCTTGAAGCAGAAAAATCAACAGACAGTTAATACTTGGCTTGTGCCGTTTATAGCACTACCTAGCGCTTAACAGCTTATTAAACTTCCAGTTATGCCAACTAGCTGCGCCGACTTTAGAACCTGTCTGACTAGCCAGCTTCCAACTCAGTCAGATTCTCCACCCAACGTTAGCTCCATCTAGAGGAATTTTATGGACCCCAACTCAATCTGCAAGTTACCTCTAGCCTAGTTTATGAAAATGAAAAAGCCCTTCACATTCAGATAATTATTTTTTCTTATAATCTATAACGAATGTTCACATGCCCTGCTGTAGTTTACTGTACAAACTAATTAGCACTAGAAATCTATGACAGCTAAGTTAGTACAATGCTAAATGGATACACCTTCTCGATAAACACATTTTTAACCCATTTAAGGTATGAATTTCGGCATAAATTAACAACAATCTGAAAGGGTAGACTTTATTCTGTCAAATTATGCTGAAATGTGAAATTCAACTTTTTTGGTGCAAGCATTCCATTTTTAGAATTTTCTCAGAAACGAAGCTTCTGCGAAACAACTGATTTCGCTGTGCAGAGTCACATATGTCTTTAACATAAGCATGTACTGTAAACAAGACTTTAAAACACAGAAGTAGTGTAATTCTAATTACGTGATTTTAACATTTTTACAGCAGGTGGTCAATTAAACTGCATTTGATGAGAGAGAAGCAGAGCAACAGGGCCGATACCATTGTGCAGTGAAAAGGAGACAGCTGTTTTCTGCAGCTGTTCCAGAGCCAGAGACGGCTCTTGACCAAGAAGACACAAAAAACAGACACAGAAAAAGACAATTAGGAAGAAGAGTGTGACAAGCAAAGCAATGGGGGAGAATGTGAATTGTGTGGTGTATTGCAACAAGAACTACACACTACACGGCTAGAGAGAGACCCTTTAAAAGACAAGCTCTCAAAATTGTCCTCAAAATTTTAGCAGTTAGCCAGATTAAGGAGAAACAGAAGTTCTCTTTATTTTATTTTGGGCTGCCATCTTTTTTTACGGATTTGTAAAATAGTTGGACCTTTCATTTCTGAGAGAAGGGTCATCTCGAAACAGAACCAAGTGATATAGACGATCACAAAGACAATCCAAAATTCCTCTTCAACACTATATCAAATTTGTCAAAAAGTAAGACTGAAGTAACTCAGTCCATTCCAAGTCACCTCAGCAGTGACGACTTCCTGAATTTTTTCAATGAAAAAATTGAAACCATACGACTTAAAATTAGCAACATGCCTACAGCCTCTCTACTAACTACTGATAGCTGTAGCCAACCCGTAGCATACCTTGACTCCTTTATGCCCACTGATATATTAGAAATTTCTTCTCTCATTACTAAAGCGAAGGCGTCAACATGCCTACTTGATCCTATTCCTACTCACCTCCTCAAGGCAGCCTTTACACCGCTAGCTGAGACATTACTTGAAATTATCAATAGCTCACTCCTAGCGGGACATGTACCAACTACTTTCAAGACAAGTCATTAAACCATTGATTAAAAAACCAAACCTTGACCCTGATGTTCTGGCTAATTACAGACCTATATCCAACCTTCCTTTTATATCCAAAATTCTAGAAAAAATTGTGTTCAAACAAATTTGTCGCTTCCTAGACGAAAACAAAATCCAGGAAGTCTTCCAATCAGGATTTAGAGCTAATCACAGCACTGAAACAGCCTTAGTTAAAGTCTTCAACGACCTCCTTCTTTCCATGGACAATGGTAATGTATCCATATTAATCTTACTTGATCTTAGTGCAGCTTTTGACACCATTGACCACGATATCCTACTACACAGACTCGAACATACGATAGGCATTAGAAATTCAGCACTAGCTTGGTTCAAATCCTACCTCACTGATCGATACCAATTTGTACATGCTCACAACGTCTCATCTTATCATGCTAAAGTTAAATATGGCGTTCCGCAAGGCTCAGTACTGGGCCCCCTACTATTCTCTCTATATATGCTACCTCTGGGTGAAATCATTAGGAAACATGGCATTGCATTTCACTCATACGCAGATGATACACAGCTTTATCTCTCTATGAAGCCTAGCGACTGTACTCCGACAACCAAACTCAATGCCTGTCTTGAAGACATTAAAGTTTGGATGTCAAAAAATTTCTTATGCTTGAACTCAGATAAAACTGAAGTTATGATGATTGCCTCTAAACAACTGAAGGACACCTCGCTTCACCATCATAGCTCACTTAGCAGTCCTACACTGTCATTTAGCTCACAAGTGAAAAATCTGGGGGACCTCTCCCTGAATAGCCATGTAAAGCACATTTCTAAAACATCATTTTTTCACCTTTGAAACATTGCTAAGGTTAGGAAGTTCCTGTCCTTTGAGGATGCTGAAAAACTTATACATGCATTTGTTACCTCCAGACTCGACTACTGCAATGCTCTGTTCTCAGGGTGCAGTAACACCTGCATTAAAAGTCTACAGCTAATCCAAAATGCAGCAGCTAGAACACTCACTAGAACTAAGAAATATGAACATATTTCTCCCATTCTAGCATCTCTACACTGGCTTCCTGTCAAAAGTCGAATTGACTTCAAAATCCTTCTCATGACGTATAAGGCACTTAATGGCTTAGCTCCTGCATATATTACAGATTTACTTGTTCCATACCATCCAGCAAGACCTCTGAGATCTCAAAATGCTGGCCTCCTTGAAAAAGTGACCATATCTAAAACTACAATTGGGGGAAGAGCTTTTGCCTATCGAGCACCTCTTCTATGGAATTCTATTCCTCCCTACATTCGCGAAGCGGACACTCTCAATACCTTTAAGTCTAGACTTAAAACCTTCCTTTTGACATTTCCTATAATTAGGAGTGGGCCATGGCATATCACCACTCCTCTTGGGCTTTCTTGGGAGGGCTACCTCTGCTGTTTTTCCAAGGCGGCCACTGACCACCCCCTTCTGGGTTGGTGAGATGCCATGTACCATACCTTAGTTATGCTGCGATAGCCTAGTGCTGCCACCTTCTGCACACTTGCCATCCTGTACAACCCTCTTTCTCCTCTCTCTCTCTCTCCCTCTCCTCACTTTAGCTAGATTATATGACACATATCATGAAGTGATATCCTCCTAGATTGGCCTAATCCTCTTGTTTCTGTTTCTCTTTGTTTCTCTTGCCTCCTCTGCCCCGACGCACTGGCTGAGTGATGAACCTCCCGTACCTCCCTGCCACCAACCCTACCCCACTACGGATGCTGACTAACCTCCCCGGAGCCACACACCATGACCATCCCCCCTTTTCTCTGAGGCCCGTGATGGAACTGGCCTGATGGCCCCCTGATGACCCCCTGATGACCACTACTTAGATGGCGACCAACACCCAATGAACTCCGATCCCACTCCAAATACTGACTAATCCCACACTCCAACTACTGACTCCATCCCTTGGCCCTGACTGTCGCACAAACTATGTGTATATCATCTCTGACTACATTCAGTACTCATACTGTTTTGTGTTAACCATGGTCAATCTATGCATCAGACTTTACGGATACTTTATTAGGCCCCAGGCAGGTAGGCTGAGTCCATGAGGCGTGGATCTGTCCAAGGTTTCTTCCTACATAACAAACTATTTACAAAGCGAGGGAGTTTTTCCTTGCCCCTGATTCTCATGGATGCTTCCCGCACTGTCTGTAAAGCGCCGCGAGACAATGTACTGTATTTGTGCGCTCTACAAATAAAATTGAATTGAATTGAAATACAAACTTTGATGAAGCTTCAATATGAACTTGCTCATTTAGACCTCAGCTACCGGTTTGGAGTATCATCGGCATGTGTTCCAAATGTTTTAACAGAAGTAATTCCTGTCCTTTCAAACCGTCTCCGATTTTAATCTCTTGGCCATCTGCAGGACCCTCGGGCTAGCCCGCGGGCCGGGTTGGGTCGGGCCATTATTTTCTTAAGAATCCACGGGTTACGGTCGGGTCGGGTCAGATCACAGACAGTCATAATTACAATGTTAAAATCACACGCACATCCGAGACAGCAGAATGCCAATTGACAGCGCCTGCACCTGTGTGTTTGCTCTCTCTCCCTCTGCGCACGGCACCAATGCTAACGGACTAGTTCAAGTGAATAGCAAGTAACATAGCAACAGTATGCTAACTAGAAGCAAACCGTTTTAGACTTCGCTTAAACGTAATATTTTGCACTAGCCTTCGTTTATTTTTGGTCTGTCAACTTAAACTAATCTCGACAACATTGTCCAGCTTGTTGTCATTCAATGAAACACCACTTCTCAATTTAAAAAAATTACGTTAACTAGCTCGTTAGTGTTAGCTCGCTAACAATTTGTAGTAAAATGCAGCTGCCTAACCTGCTGAATTAAACTTCTGCTACAAATACGAACTATAACAACTTACATTACTTGGCTTGAAATGATGATAGGCAGTTGTAGAATATGATAAATACATCCAAAAAATCCTCAATGACTCCAAAAAGACATTATGACCAGTTTATTGACAGTGTCCCACACATATCTCATTCACTTCACCGTAACGGAGCCCGACCCCAGTTTGCATAAAGCGGGTCGGGTCGGGTTAAAAATCATTGCGTTATCTTTCGGGTCGGGCGGGCTGGGTTGGCTGCGTGATGGGTCGGGTCGGGCGGGTCGTAAAAATCATCGGCCCGCGCATCACTAGTGCCCACACACCAAACTTTTGCGTGTGCTTAACGTCTCCGGGAGCATCGCAAGTCCGGGCTGTTTCGTTGTTCCCTTTCACACTACACAGTCACGTTCGCGTTCTATACGTGGTCAGCATGCCATGCATTTTCAATGGGAGCCCGCTCATTGCACGCGGACGTCCGCGCAGGAAATAGACTCGATTTCTATTTAGAAGGAGCATCGCAGACATGTCCGGTCTGCCCAGACATGCGCTGCGCTTACACCGCACTCCTGTGTGCAAGGCATCATCTGTTTTCATGTATTTTAACCGCTTCGGACTGATACCGGAGACGTTAAGTGGACGTCTCGCGCTTGCGGTGTGAATCCACCGTAAGAAATGTGCAGTTATCATTGACTGCACCGAGGTCTTCATTGACAGGCCATTCAATCTCAGGGCTAGAGCACAGACCTGGTCGAATTGCAAACGCCATAATACTCTGAAGGCTCTAATTGGCATTACACCTCACGGCTCAATCTCATTTTTTTTTTAAATGTGGGGAATGAGGATATCAGACAAAGAAATTAGTGGAAAATCTGGCTTTTACAGACACATCAATCCAGGAGATCAGGTGATGGCAGACAGAGGCTTTCTGATAGGCAACGACGAGGGGTGCGTTTCCCAATCGTTTCAAGCTAACCGTTCCTATTATGTTGGCCTTATGGCAGAATCACACACAAATCTGTGCTTGAGCAGTTAAGCGGTGCAGGCACGGTTTTGGGGCGATTTCATTTAGAATACATGTTAACAGGTTAGGTCATTCAGACAGCACGTGCTGCTTTTTTGAAATAGAAACAAGTTCTATTTTTCCAAGCGTTTTCAGCACGGTAAGCAGGACTTGTGAGGGGTCCATAGATTTTGAATGCAGAGCTCGGCCAGCCGTTTCGCGCAGAACACCGCAGAGACAATTTCTTGTGTGAATGCCCAAGCCCACAGGCACCGCTCACGGACCGCACCGCGAACGCACAGTTTGTGTGTGAAACGGCCCTTAGAAAGACTTTGGCTAAAGTCTATGGTTGAATGAGCGTGTCTGTCATGCCTGAAGAGTTTACAGCCATCAGTGGGTCTCAATTCAAAACAATTCACCTGATGTCTCTCTGTGTTTTGCCTTTGATGTAGGCTGCTACAGTAGAAGAGTGGACACCCGAAGGTCAGCCAATAAGAGATAGGTAGACCTGAATATTACAGCAATATACCAGAGTAAGTTTAAGCATAGCCCTGCTGCACGAGCCTTCTAACAGCAATATATTTCGCATGAAATTAAAGATTTTCGAACAGCACAGACCTAATGCGAATGCGAAACACTTTACATTGAGTCAATGTAACCTCAGATCTTACTTTTGGTTACTTTCTAACTGTCAGGTCCCATTGATTCAGTGTAAAGTGCCAGTTCGCGTCAGTGTTCGCGTTTGGTCTGTGCTGTACCAAATTATTTTGTTCCACTCGCTAACTAGCGCATTTAGCAAGCTCTTTCAACAGGGCTATGTTTGAATTAACTTCCTTTAACGAGACTTCCCATATCCATATTAATATTAATAAGACACAAAGACCACTAGAAGAAAATAATTAATTAAACTCATTTACGGCTTTATTTGAACAGTTTGCCTTGGTCAAGGGTGTGTTGTAGAGCCACTAAAGAACTCCCCTTTTTGTCACCCGGAAGAGCCTCTATTGTCGTTTTGACATCATGGTAAATTCTTGTGTAGTCCACCTTTGGAATGTTGTTGTGAGATATTGGTAAATGGAACCTCCTTGTGACATAAACGGACCCGGGTCCCCACACAAACATGTGGGGCCCTATTTTGACGATGCAAAGTCAACTGTTGTTTGACGGATGGCGCATATGGTTTTGGGGGCGTATCGGCGGCTTTTTGCTATTTTCACAGCGCAGAAAATGAACTCCGTGCCGGCGCAAAGTTCAAAAAGGTTGGACTTAGGATGCCTAATTAATCATGGGTGTGTTTTGGGTGTAACACAGACATAACCAATGACAGATCAATCTCTCATTGCCATTAAGAACGAAGAGCGCAAAGCGCCTGGTGAATTGCTATCACACCAGCTGATCTCCTCCTTGTGCATTTAAAGAAATTAAAATATTGAATAGCGAGCAAGCTCACACATCGGGTCTAGTCATAGTCAGAGCCGTAATGGGTATGGCAATATTAAATTGATGTCTACAGGCTGCACAAGACACAAAGGAAGCTGATTTACCCTCCAGTCAGACTAGCTACAAATCCAAGCGACTCAGGTCGCTGAGGAGGCGTGACTCAGGGCTGTGATTCGTTGGTAGCATGTTGCTAACTTAGGTACTTGGTAGAAAATCGTACATCAACACACAGGTATTTTTTGTGTATGAAACTAATATTTTCCGACGTCGTTAGTAACACTGATACCTCGATTTCCAAAATATGAAGTCATAAATCCCTAACTTTTTAGTTTGTGGCCAAGTTTGAGATCGTTGTCGTTAGCGCCGCCATCTTGCAAGCGGGAGAAACTTTCGTTCAGAGTACCTCGGCTTCACTCGCATTGGCTGTCGCCGAGTCGCATCGCTCCTCATTTGCATATAATAGCCTTGAAGTCTATTCTGGGCCCGCCCACCGGGCGACTTATCGCTGGTCGCTTGCTCTCATTGACAATGAATGGAAAACGGTCGCGTAGCTCAAGTCGCTAGTTGCTAGTCTGACTGGGGGGTGATTTATTCTGCATTCCATTTGTCTTGGAAACTTGGATTGACGGACGGACGTCACGTCACGTCCGCTAAAAACACACCAAACTTCGTCTCGATTGCATTCCATTTCATTGATAAATTCGGATGGAAGGTGGAAGCAAAATGAATTGAATATTGACCAAGACAGGAATACATTACAACCTTACTATAATGAATGATGTATAATACCAATATAATTCTGTGTACTGTCTGTAATCAAGTATTTCACCAACAAATAACACTTTAGAACAACCATGAATCCCTTTTAGCCTGACACGTCAGACTATATCATAAGAATGTATAGTCTGAAGACCACTGATAGACTGTACCTCAATGGAGGGGCGGGTGATTGCGTTGTCTTTCAAACTGCCTCTCCACGTAATAGGCTAGCGTTCCGGCCAGTGGTACCAGCTGGTATATCAAACTTTTCCCGTAGCCCGTCGGTAACACGGCAAAGACATCTTTTTCAGAACGAAAAACTTCAGTGCACTTTCTTGTTTCACTTTCAAAGAAAATGACAAGTGCAATTCGTCCAAAACTAAAGCCAAAGACGATTCCGCTCTGGTTTGAGCAGGGCTGTCGTCATCGTACAAAGCCCGCCTTACGATTTCCTGTACACATACCGCGTTGTGATTGGTTATCCGCCTCCAGAGGAAGGCTAACACGGGTTTCTATCAGTGGCCTCTAGACGTACCTCTGTGCAAATTCAAATTTGCTACCACTAGGGGTACGTCTAGAGTCTAGGCTAAATCCCTTTACTAGTGAGTAGGAATTGGCAGTAGCCTAGGCTACCTATGCAGGGAGCTGACTGTTTTTGGACTTTGCTTAAACTAGATTGTTGCAGTCTAACTTTATCTTTGCTCTGTCCACTAAAACTAATGTCATAATGTTATCTAGTTAGTTGTCATTCAGTGAAATACCACTTCTCAATTTAAAACGTTAGTTAGCTAGTTCGCTAATGTTAGCTCGCTACAAACAATAGTCTGACAATAGCTACCTGAAGTGAAATGGAAGTTCATTTAGTCCTAACACGAACAGTAACAGCATAGCCTAAACTGCTGGGCTTGAAATGATATCAAACACTTACATGTCATGTCACAAACTTTATTTTACTCTGTGCATGTAATCCAGGGGGTTATCATTTGAAATGCCACAAGTGATGTTAGCTAGTTCGTTAGCGTTAGCTTGCTAACAGCAGCACCTTGCTGTTTGCCCACCCTGAAACATTATTTTTTGCAAAAACGAAATGTGATGATTCCAAACTGATGATGCAATGATGTAATGATATCGAAAACGTGTGGATTACAAGCCTACTGTTCAAATTTGTGAGATACAAAAAGTAGGCTTCTGAATCAGACTACCAGCTCTATCCCACAGCAGTGCTTCTTTCAATGGGCGTCTAAAACTCGGTGTGCTCTTTGCTGGTCCGAATTTCCGAAGCTCTCTGGGTCGGAGGCATGGCTCGCGGGGACGCGCATGATTTCACTTCCTGTTTTTAGCACCGAAAAATATGAAAATACAAACCTCGGAGTCTAAATGGAATGCAGAATTAGTCCTGATAGATATCTCGGAATATTCATTCAAAAGCGAAAGTAAACTTGATTCTCCATTTAACGTCCCCCCCTTCTTATATCCTCACACGTTTTCTGTTGCAGGCTAATAAATTGTGGTTAAACACATCTTTCTGAACATCATAATGATTTTCCGATTGTAATAATTATTGTTGTGGCCTTCATTGTTATGTTGGAACGAGGACTACATTACCTATTGGGTTGTGCGTCCATAAAATAGCATTTCAGGAATGCGTGACTGACGAATGACCAGATTTTTTCCAGTCAGTGGCGGATCCCTTTCTGCGTCTGTATAATAGCATCTGTTGCGCTTTGCGCCTAGCCACACCTTCGACACACCTCCAAGGACGCAAAGTCACTTGCTAATTAGACAACGTGAATTATTTGACAGAAAAACGAACCATGCGCTCGCACAAAATAGCAATGACAGCTTGCGCGAGCCGCGAAGGCATGGTGCATTATAGGGCCCGTGATGTGAACGCTGACCAAACGTGGTCCAGGTCCTGGGGAGCAAACAAACTCGGGTCTGGTCCAGATAAAGGTGCCCTGCCACACCACTAAAGGGTATTTTAAATTGTTCTCTGAGGTCTCCAAATAAGTTATGTGACTTCACTTGGGCTGAAAACAGTCCGAGGATGTATGACGAGATTGTTTGCAGCCTGTAGTTTTTAGTCATAGAGAATTTCACACTGTTCTTCTGGCTATGATAATGAGCTGTGCTCTGATTGGCTGCTGAAGCTCAATATTTTAAAGCATATTGGCTGAATATTTACATTAGTTCACTAATGTTACAAGTGCAAAGGACAAAGTTTGTAATATTTCAACTAATTTAACAATTGTAACAAGCCATATTCATCCAACTTTTTGCAAGTTTTTGGTCTTCTGGTTTTTCTTTTTTCCCCCGAACTACTCAACTACCAACCATTCATCATTAACAATAGCCACTGATGGTAGCACTGGTAACATCTCACACTTTTTCATCCATCAACTGTAAATGCAACCATCATCCACAACTTCCACAATGATGACCCAGCAACCAACATAGAAACCACCACATCCGCCCTAGCAACAGCCTGCCAATTTTTTGTGTTATCATCAACAATCATCGATTTGACGCATCCACCTTTTTCCACTAATTTAACTAATTTGATGACCTAGTCATCAACATGCATAAACGTATGCTGCCTTCACGTGGTATGGGAAAGATGATCCTTTCCACTTGTGAAGTGGAAATTACGAGTGCATTGTGTTCCAAGTGCTTTTGTGGTCATAGTCAAGCGAAACTTGACAAATACCTAAATTAATGTGAGAAAATTGCATCCGTGCACAGACCACACCATTGTACTTGCCAATGGGAGGCTACGTTATTCTCGACTGACAGCTTGTGTCTGTTTTATAAAACCAAATTAAAATGGTGTTTTAAAAGATGGCAACAAGTATAAATGGCGATGATATTACAATTGTGTATACCACAGCACTGGGTATGATACAAATTAACCAACTAAGCAGTAGAGGACGTTTAATAATGTAAGCAGTAGAGGACGTTTAATAATGCAATGTGTACTATACACAACATTTCCTCCATGTCGAAAGGTCAAAGTTTATCTCATTTCGGCAACATATCATTATTACTCCGGGGACCCGTGTTCGAGTCCGACCCGAGGCAATTTCCCGATCCCACCCCATCTCTCTCTCCCAATTGTTTCCTGTCCACCTCTATACTGTCTTATCTGATTAAAGGCAAAAAGCCCAAAAAATATCTAAAAGTAAATAAATTATACCAGCTTTCCAGTGGAAATTACAACATGAGTGGGTGTTCATGTGCAATTTTGACCTCGATTTTTGGTATTTACTAATCTACCAGAGGACGTGAAGGCATCAATAGCAACCAGCATAGCAACCACCATATTCATGCTAGCAACGGCCTAGCAACAGCTTCCAGCACCCTTGCAACGTCTTAGGAACCACTCCCACAATGATGACCTAGCAATTAACATAGCAACCATATATGCTAATTTATGCTACTCAATTTAGCTGAGTCATGTGGTCATCATTAGGGATCGACCAATATGGTTTTTTCAAGGCTGATATCGATAATTATGAAATTGGGAAGCCGATAACCGATATGTCCAACCGATAAATGTAAAAATTATAATTCATGTGAAAGTAAAAATAGAACTTACACAAACCTCAATTTAAATCTATTAAGCCTATGTTTAATTGTAAAAAATCACAGTAAACAGAAATGGTACAGTACAGTAAATGAAAATGAAAAGTGCAAGGAGCTGCCTGAAAGAATACAAGACTGCACTGAACAATGCTAAAACAGCTTATTATTCCTCGCTTATACATGAACACAAAGACGATCCAAAATCAAGGTGAAATACTTCGAGTTTAGTGTTGAGCCATTTCCTTTCTAGTCTGCGAGCAGCCTGTTTTAATGTATGTGTATGTGTGGTGTACCAAGGGGCAGTTTTTTCTACCTTCCTTGTTTTCTTTTTAAGTGGAGCAATTAAGTCAA
This sequence comes from Sardinella longiceps, assembly GCA_027497455.2. NCBI lineage: Eukaryota > Metazoa > Chordata > Actinopteri > Clupeiformes > Clupeidae > Sardinella > Sardinella longiceps. The sequence goes on along the minus strand of JAODXP020002636.1, from coordinate 14,254 downwards.
GTGTTGAATGTAATGTGTTCATAACATGATCAGTAAAGTGGTCGATATGTGTTGGTGATGGGATAGGACTATCATAGCGTGTTGGAGTAAGGTCAGGAATTTTTCCAATGAAATCGTCAGTGGTTTTAGGCCTCTAGTGTAGTAGTGGGTCACATTTTGCGCTACATGGTCGACTGGTATTTCTAGAGTAATAAGGTAGTGGTCAGTCAATGTTGGTTGGGGTGCAATTGTAAGTTGTTCTACTTGAGTACCATAAATTAGTACAAGGTCAATAGTGTGTTGTCTTTATGTGTAGGTGCACTTTCATTTTGACAGAAGCCAATGTGCTCAATAAGAGATTGGAATGCAGCTGTCAGGCTGTTGTGTGCAACATCCATGTGAATATTAAAATCGCCCAAGATGACTATTTTGATTTAACAACTAATGTGGATATAAAGTCAGAGAATTCAGTTAGGAATTCAGTGTATGGCCCTGGAGGTCTATACAATGTTACAATAGTTAATGGCTTAGCTCCAGGTTGAATAAGGTTGAGGACGAGTACCTTGAAAGAGTTGAACTTGTGTTTGAGCTTGGGAGCCGTACTGCAGCTAGAATTGTAGATAGTGGCTACCCCACCTCCACGCCCGCGTTGGCGCGGTGTGTGGAAGTTTGAATGACTGGGGGGAGTGGCTTCATTTAGCGATAGGTATTCGTCTGGTTTTAGCCAGGTTTCAGTGAGGCAAAGTATGTCAATATGATTATCAGTAATGAGTTTGTGTACTAACGTTGATTTTGACGAGAGTGAGCGAGTATTCAATAAGCCAAACTTCAATTTTGACTGTTGGCTATGTTTATAGTTTGCTTCTGGTTTTATGTGTATGAGGTTACTATGGTTAATGCCTCTATGTCTCGTGGACACTCTCCCTAAGGGGACCTGACTGTGTAAGACAGTAATCCTGCCACCTGAACCAAACTCTGGTATATCAGGAACATGCCGTGGTTAGATGCTGATCGATGTTCCTAGAAAGGAGACCGGTTCCCCTCCGCGAGGGATGGAGACTGTCTCGATTCATAAGTTCAGGTTTTCCCCAGAATGACCTATGGTTGTCAATAAACCCCACTTTGTAATTTACTTGATTACATAACACGGTAACCACATGACTTAGGAGAGTTGACTAGCATCAACATGCAAATTAGCATGTTAATTATGCTTTAAAAGGGAACTGTGCAACATTTTTAGCTCAATTTACCTCTATTTAGTAGATTAAGAGTCATTGTGATGATCGTACAATACTTTTAAGGTCGATTGATAACTGTTTCGCCTCGGTCTAGCTCCTCTAGCGGAGAAATAGAATAAGCAAGACTGGTGCAGCAGACCGGTCGCACAGTCTTTTGGGAGCTGTAGGGGCAGCTCTATCGGTAAAAATGCGAACACAAACCGAGAAAACTAAGGCGCATAACATCACATGAAAGACATGGGTTTTTTTAGCCTGGCAACGCCATCCTATGTACTTACGCTAAAAGATTTTTACCTCCGTAAAGTAGTCTGGACCAGCCCGTCTACTTCGGTTTGCGTACGGTTTAACCAATCAGCACACAGTTTAGAGCGATGTCTCTGAACTTGCCTGAACGCGTCCGTTATTCTCCCCCCTACTTTCGAATTACCTTTACAAAATTGGTACATGACATTAACATCCATGATCTTGAGGACTTATTGCCGCTACGATGCCAAAATAAATTGGAATTAGCCAGCGATCTGTTACTGCTAAACGTGGAAATTGGAGGCGTGAGAGCCAGGTGAGAGAATACATCATAACCAAACGGAAACATGTTTCAATTGCATTGTTCCAGACTGTATGACCGAGATGTCCCTCAAACCCACTTTTCAGCATCTACATTTGGTTGAAGCCACGTCTGTCCAGTGTCTTTTTCGGTTAGGGGAAAAGACGTCCCTTGAAAGCCGTCTCTTCAGCATCTACATTTGGTTGAGGCCACGTTTGGCCAACGTCTTTTGCTGGTCATTGAAAAGATGTCCCTTTGAAAGCTGTCTTTTCAGCATCTTTATTTGGTGGAATGACCAGCGTCTGACCAGCGTCTTTTTCAGATCGTTGAAAAGACATCTTATTAAAGCAGTCTTTTCAGAATCTGTTTTGTTGAAACCACGTCTCTTCAGCATCTTTTTCTGGTCATTGAAAAGACGTCCTATAAAAGCTGTCTTCTCATTATTTATATTTGGTTGAAACGCCTGTTCAACGTCTTTTTCTGGTCTTTGAAGACGTGATTTAAAAGAGGTTTTGCAGCGTCTATATTTGGTTGAAGCCATGTCTGTTAAGCGTTTTTTTTTTTCTGGTTGTTAAAATGACGTCATAACTTGTTGCTTTTAATTTATTAGTTTAGAAGAAACTCAGTAAGCCCCCATTCAACTTGTCCTATTCATCAACCTGTTTTAAACCCACTGTTAGGCTGAAATAATGAGATGATGGGTGCATTTTACTTTTTATTTTGTGTTTTCTTTAGTTTTAGTTGTAACATGTCATGTACGTGCAAGTAACAGTGACTCTCAACTGTAATTTTAAAAATAAGAATATTTATTTTTTCATTTATTTCACAAAATGAACATGCATGTCATTAAGCAGTAGGCTACAGAAAGTATTAATATCCTCTGTCAAGAGTGTTTGAGATGGATTGCCAATTTTTTTCTCCTATTACAGGGTTTCCCCAGGTTTGACCACCACAAATTTAAGACTTTTTTAAGACCTTTTTAAGACCACTTCAAAGAAAATTAAGACCTGAACGGCCCAAAAATCGCAATTGACATGTAACTGAATTTGGATATAGTGCGAAGTACTGGAGGGTTTAAGACTTACAGAACTTACAGAAACACAGTGGGCTGACCAGTAGGGCCGGCACGGTATATGTATTCGTGCCGAACCGTCACGGTACGGGGGTCACGGTTCGGCACGCGCAATGCCACGCAGAATACACACGGTACGGAAGTTAAATATTGATCTGGACACGGAACTGTTATTTTGCAAGAGTTTTCTTTTGGACCCATTTAACCACTGCCACCTGCAAGCTCTGATTGGACCGTAGACATATAGACATGCCTGGATTGGTCTAGATAGTTAACTCCACCTTAAAATACAAACTGCACTAAAAGTACCGCTGTTGGGTTGTTGTATGTTGTTGCGGGAGAGTGCTAACAATGGGGAGTGGCGAAAAATTATAAGACCCACCATCATAATTCAAGTCAGTGGTGTGGGATAACTTCGGGTTCCCTGTGAGTTATAATAGCGATGGAGAGCGAGTGGTTGACAAAACAAAGACAGTCTGTCGTCGTTGTTCGACACCTGTTCGTTATGTACTTGGGAACACTTCAAATATGTTGACACATATCAAACGACACCACCCAGATATCCCCATCACCGGGACGAGACGGAAGAAAAGTGTTCAATTACGTCTCCCAAATGTATTACAACCACCCCTTGATACGAATACCTGCAGAGAAAAAAAATAGTAAAATGACCGAAGCTATTGGAATTTACATCGCATCTGCTATGCGCCCATATTCCACGGAGAACGAGAGAAATTGTGGAACAGGAATTACTAAAAGCTGCGCATTCAATTGCACTCACTACGGAATACCATTTATAGTCAGTTTAATAATTTTTCAACCTGATCACAAATACTGTATGTGGATGGGCAGTAGTAGGCCGATTATATTGCAATATTGACACGACCACCTGCAGGCGTTTTTTAGTATTGCAGGTAGACAAACAGTCATTTCAATGCCTTGTCAAACCCCATCTGTTAATAATAATAATAATAATAATAATAATAATAACAACAGTAATTATAGTATAATTCTATAATAATAATCGTTGCATCCAGGTGATTGGTTAAAAAATGAATTATTATAATAAATTAGGCTATTATTGTATTATACTATAATTACTATCTGACAATGTGGTGCTTGTTCACTTGTTTAACAGAAAGTTGCGACTATCTCAGCTGGGAATTTAAATAATAAAAAGCTGCCTTTGAGGATAGCCTTTTGGTCATTTTTTTTTCTGTGCTGTACCAAAAACGTACCGAACCGTGGGGTCCATACCGAGGTACGTACCGAAACAAACGGAAACATACAAAAAGTAAAGTTTAGCCAACTACACTAACACTGACCTCCTGGGGGTCACAGACCCCACTTTTGAATATTTTCCCCTATTTTTCTAGTCAGAAAGCTGAAGGCTTCATGAAAAAAAAAAAAAAAACATTTCATGTATAGGCCTAAATACAAAAATCCCTGCCTGACAATTCTGTTCTTTGATCATGACTGGCTACACAGTTTAACCTGCCTTTCCCCTTATCTAATTCAGGTAACCATAATCATAATCATTTTCTTTGATATAGTAATATAATCATTGCTATTTTACTCTTTTCTTGTACTTTTTATACTACATATTGTAATATCTGACTACTGGCATTCATACTGGCCTACAGCAAGTAGCTTAATCTGTTGACATTTTTGCTGCTGCCACTTTAAATTTAGCTTACACTTCTAAGATAACCCTATATACATGGAGGACTGATCTGAAATCCCAAATTAGCTTATTTATAAAGCTCACATATTGGTGCAATATAACTGCACTGCAGCCCATGGCCAAATGCTACAGCAATGTTGTTTTATCTTTTGGAATTCAGTTTTGGTTGTATTTATCTATATCAAGGATATAAGCATTTTGTAGCCTATTAACAGGCAAACATCTGGATTAAGCCAATTTGCTAATTTAGTAGTAGGCTACTTTCATTGAATTTGCGTGATAGCCTGTGTGTCATAATAAACCATGCAGCTACTGTAGGCCTACCACGCATAAACTGCAGTGTGCTCTTGGTGCGTCAAAAAAAAGGACGCCCGACGAAAACACGGTCAACTTTTCCAACTGAAATAACATTGACACAAGCTAGCTGGCAAATATCTTACAGAAATTCGTTTAGCTACTAACATTATGACTAACTTCATTCATAATCTCAGTTTTTCATATCCCACCAAGACTGTTTACCTTCCCAATGAGGCTGATAACCTGACGCGCTCAAGACAGATAAAGGGAAGGAGGGGCTACTGCTGCCGCCGTGTTTTCACTTGATACAATGGCGCGACAGCATGCTCGGCGCTCACTAGTAGCGCTGAAGCCTGTTTAAAAATGACTGTCGGCACAAAGTTTGCAAATTCTATGACGCTGCATTCCGGTTGACTATGATATTTAAGACTTTCATTTTGAAAATTAAGACTTTGCAACGGAATTTAAGACTTTTTAAGGCCTTAATTTTGGAACATTAATTTAAGACTTTTAAGACCCCGCGGCTACCCTGTATTAACAATATATTGAAGCGCTCAGTAGTGTTTTCCCCCCTCAACGGCACCATCTAGGCAGCACAGCCTAAAAAGCACTACCTTTACCCTATTCCTAACCCTAACCCCCTCAACCCTCATCCTAACCCTAAACCGAGGGGAGTAGTGCCTTGAAGGTAGCGCTGCCTGGAAGGCACTGTTGAGGGCAAAAAATACTAAAGGCCTATTGAAACATTGTTTTCACCCAGTGGTCAGCAAGATGGCGCCAAAGTACTGCATCCTCCTGGAATGGACAGAGCTATGCAGCACTTCTGCGCCCCATCTTGTGGCCTTTGCATATGTAGGCCTAGATCAATATTTTTTTTTTAATAATAGAGACTCCCTCAACACACATATTCATAGCATTTATAGATAGATTCTATAAGATAAGCTGGTTTGAACTCCATGCCTGCTCTGGCCTCTGCCTGAATGGCTTCTTTGGTTCTTTTCAAATGTTTATTACTCAGTCTTATATAAATTAACCTAAAAACTATCATTGAAGTGCAGTGCTACATGTCTGCATCCCATAGAAGCCAGCGAGTAGCTAAAAATCAATGATACAGTACAGATAAAGTCACAATGTCATTTAACTACATTTTTCACAGTAAAGAGATTAGGCTTGATAGAACGTTATCTTCACAGTAGAGAGATTAGTCTTGATAGAACGTTAATCTTAGACTAAATAAAAATCCATATTTTTTAAGGTATTTCTATTCAATCGTAGCCTCGCTTTGCCTTCCTACGTAGCTCCGCTCAATAATCATCTCCCTCCACGACTCCGTCTGGCATTCCGGCCATTGGCATCGTTTGCAGCAATCAATTCCATACCGCGCTAAAAAGCAAGCAGGATCAGGAGTTGTGAGAGATAACGTCGGGTTTCTGTTGTTGTAGAATAGCTTACTTAACGACCAACTTGTGCATAATGTTAGCGACTGGGTGAAATCAGATTTAATTGTTTAAAACTTCTACAGTTGACACCTCCAGCTTGCAATCGTTTGTCAGTAGTGAAATGCCAGACCCTTGTGCGAAGCTAAAGCGTAGACCAAGGGGATGGCCAAAGCCAGGATAATTCAGTCGGCCCCCATCCAAAAAAAGGATTCGACTTGCAACTCATCTTGCTAGACAGGGTCCCAATTTATTTCGGCCGAATTAAGCATTTAGAATTTTCATGAATTGTGTTTGGTGATATGGTCTCATCATATTTCTATCATGACAAAATGATCCAATAGTATTTGGTGCACTTTCATTTTTGTAATTGCTATTTCACTGTAATTAATTAAAACAATGATGAATATTACAGCACTAATTCCTATGAAAAGTAATATAACTGGAATTACCATTTCATTAACAGATTTTAATCAAATCTTGCCATAACAACACAAGTAATTTCTTGCCATGTTGTTGATTTATTACCAAGATATTGTGTTTATTGTTTAGAAAAATAACATGGAAACTTCAGAAACTGTTATTATTAAGTAACATGAGTAGTTATGAGTTATCATGATTTTACCATCAAGTAAAATCAGTTATTATCACAAAACTACCCTCTTATTATCAATCTACGTAAAGTGTCACTGTTTTTCTTGTAGTTGGTGTTAACTGGTTGTCATAATGCAACCAAATAAAACTATGAATCATCATTCCAAATCATTGCTATATGAAAGGTTTTTGTACTTACCAGTCACAGCTAAATGGTGTATGTCTGTATTATTGGGCATGCTGGCCTTACAGTAGCAGAAACCTTTGAATACAAATCGTATTTCTTCTCATGTAGACCAGGATAACCAAGAAATGTGGAAAATGTGAAGACTAACTGGGGACAAGTCCAGTGATGACACAAATGAGCAGGGTCTAAAAACTCTTACCTAGAAATATCAATGCTTGAAGATAGGCCATCATCAACTTTGCATGTCTCAATGATATTATTGCCTTCAGCTATTTTGCTGTCTGCCCCTAACCCTTTCCCCTCCCTCTTTATCTACAAGAACAGTTTAACGTCATGTCTTTCAGATCTTGCATAACCCCACCCAGTCTTCTAGGAAAAGACCATGACCATAGCCATTGATGTTTGAACATTCATGTATGGATCTAAATATACACTGTACACAGTTTACTTCAAACTTCAGGATCTATGTTCACAAAGAAATTTTATCTAAATGACACCAGGCAACATTTCTACTGTTAACTTACCAGCCTGGAAGTTACTTTACTTTCGTGGTAACCCTGCTAGCAGAATGTCTGGTGGGTACACGAAATACAAACTGATAGTAGATATACCGGTAACTGAATTTGCATTTATTACCCGCCAGTCAGACAACGCAATGCATGAAAATTATATAAATTATACATTTCTGTAACTGATTTTGATATTTCTACAAGCTCTTAATAACATTAAAAATCCACCAAAACCTGGCTTCAGGAAAGGTACCAAAATTCAACCCTTTGTGCTGGATAGTACTTGAGATGCAAGGCTCTTGTGGCCATCTGGAAAATAACCACTTTCCCAAGGTCAGAATATCTTATATTTTTAGTATGTGTCATTTAGCATATCCAATAGTAAGAGTCAATGGGTCAATACATAGATATTATAGATATTATTGGCACAAGCCTCTAAAAAATAGCCTGGCCTTTAAGCCGACTGTTGACTGTCATACAGTCTGGTCAAAGATCATTGAATCCTCTCTGGTCTGGTATAATGCATTTGGAATATGTTTCCATTTGGAAATGATGTACTGTATTCTGTGCGCTGCTCTCACCTGGCTCTCACGCCTCCAACTTCTGCGCTCAGTAGTACTAATGATGGCTGCTGTATGGGCGGAAGGGGGGGATTTGGATAAGGTGTGCGTATGAAAGAAATATTTGTGTGTGTGTGTGTGTGTGTGTGTGTGTGAAGGGTAGAAAGTGTGAAAAAAATCCCTCATTGTACCCAGTGTTGGGAGTAACTAGTTACAGTGGGGAGAACAAGTATTTGATACACTGCTGATTTCTTAGGTTTTCCCACTTGCAAAGCATGTAGAAGGTTGTAACTTCTATCACAGGTACTCTACAACTGTAAGTGATGAAATATAAAACAAAAATCCAGAAAATCACAGTAGATGATTTTTAAATAATTATTTTGCATGTTATTGCAGGACATAAGTATTTGATCATCTATCAACCAGTAAGATATTTGGCTCTCACAAACATGTTAGTTCTTCTTTAAGAAGCCCTCCTGTTCTCCACTCATTACCTGTATTAACTGCACCTGTTTGAACTAGTTTGAACCTGTATAAAAGACACCTGTCCACACAATCAATCAGACTCCAACCTCTCCACAATGCCCAAGACCAGAGAGCTGAGTAAGGACATCAGGGATAAAATGGTAGACCTGCACAAGGCTGGGGTGGGCTATAGGACAATAGCCAAGCAGCTTGGTGAGAAGGCAACAACTGTTGGTGCAATTATTAGAAAATGGAAGAAATTTAAGACAACTGTCAATCTCCCTTGGTGTGGGGCGCCATGCAAGATCTCACCTCGTGGGGCATCAGTGATCATGAGGAAGGTGAGGAATGAGCCCAGAACTACACAGAAGGACCTGGTCAATGACCTGAATAGAGCTGGGACAACAGTCTCAAAGAAAACCATCAGTAGCACACTACGCCGTCAAGGATTAAAATCCTGCAGTGCATGCAAGGCGCCCTTGCTCAAGCCAACGCATGTCAAGGCCCGCCTGAAGTTTGCAAATGACCATTTGGATGATTCAGAGGAGGACTGGGAGAAGGTCATGTGGTCTGATGAAACAAAAATACAACTGTTTGGGTTAAACTCCACTCGTCGTGTTTGGAGGAAGAAGAATGATGAGTACAACCCCAAGAACACCATCCCAACTGTGAAGCATGGCGGTGGAAACATCATTCTTTGGGGATGCTTTTCTGCAAAGGGGACAGGACGACTGCACCGTATTGAGGGAAGGATGGATGGGGCCATGTATCGTGAGATCTTGGCCAACAACCTCCTTCCCTCAGTAAGAGCATTGAAGATGGGTCGTGGCTTGGTCTTCCAGCATGACAACGACCCAAAACATACAGCCAGGGCAACTAAGGAGTGGCTCCGTAGGAAACATCTCAAGGTCCTGGAGTGGCCTAGCCAGTCTCCAGACCTGAATCCAATAGAAAACCTCTTTTTTTTCTTGCAATAAAATGGAAAATAATCATTTAAAAATCATACAATGTGATTTTCTGGATTTTTGTTTTACATCCCATCACTCATGGTTGTAGAGCATCCATGATAGAAATGACAGACTTCTACATACTTTGCAAGTGGGAAAACCTGAAAAATCAGCAGTGTATCAAATACTTGTTCTCCCCACTGTACAAAAGTAACTAATTACTGTAATGCATTGCTTTTTGTGGTAACTTGGTAATGTAAGGCATTACAGAAAAAAATGGTAATATTTTCCTCCAGTCAGTAACTCAAGTTACAATGCATTTTTAACTTGGAATGAAGTGGTGTTTTTTTCCTTTATACAAATTCACCAAAAATCACTGAAAGGTCAGCAAGGGTAAAACGTTTCCTGTGTCGGACTTAACCTGTTGAGGAGTGAATTCTTTTCACAATTCGCCTTATTCACCCGGAACGTTCTAAAGACATTGAGGGGTACACTTCAGGAGTACACTCGGCTACACCGTTGCTACACAGCCAGCTGTCATGGCGCCTCACTGTTGTGTGCCGAAATGCACATCCTCAAAGAGGAAAAAATCATACCGTGGGCAGACTTTCCACCGTTTCCCAAAAGAGCAGGCACTCCGGTGGAACTGTTTACTTCCGTACACCTCTTTCGTACTTTCGTACACCTCAAGCGTCAAATTACGTCAAAATGGCCGCCAGGTGAATAACGCGAATGCTGTGCCCAGGAGAGTGGATTATTTTGCCTAGTTCTTCTAGAATTCTATGCAAACATTCTATAGCTTCATAGAACCTTGTGTTAAAAATTTCTGAGGGTCATTGTCGTGTCATAGTAGAAACTAAGAATTTTACAATGTTCTAATCTCACATATGAGACCGTACTCCCTGGGGACCAGCCACGGCAAATCTCATATATGAGACCGTACTCCTCAACAGGTTAATGTAGAAATTCACAGTCTCCGCTTGTCATTCTCAACATTGATAACGAACTAATGAAGGTCATAGGCTACCGGAGGGCCCGAAGAGTAACTTAAATGTAATGCAACAGGAATGTAACGCCTTACATTTTCAAAACATTAATATTGTAATGTAAGGGACTACTTTAAAATGTCAGTAACAAGTAATAAATAACGCATCACAGTTTTGCAGTAACTTGCCTAACACTGATTGTAGCATAGCTGTATTATAGCTGAAAATGTAAATTGCCTTTTTCTCCCTCATGATAATGTTATCAGTTTTCTGCTAATTAAAAGCCAGATAGAACATCTGTCATGTCACATTTACTTTAAAATTCATCTCAGTTCCTCTTTAAGAATAGGCGGAATAATAACAAGATGAAACCAAAGAACAATACAGCATTTTCATGCACTCTAATAACAAAGCAGTGTTAAAGAAATAAACCAAAATAACAACCCACATTCTGGAAAATCACTGAGCCTACGTGGTTACTCCCATCCTTCCCCAAACTGTCTTTGGATGGAAACTGGTTTGCTATATTTTGGTGCACAACCTGGTCCCATATGTTTGTATTGACTTTACAGCCCCTGTGTTTTCTTCCAAGATAAAATAAGTGTACAAACTTATTCAACATATTTTTTATTAATATGCAGGTGATATGTGCCAGTTTATAAAAAAATGCAATATGTTATACATTAACATAACAGAAATCACTAAACTAAGCAGAAATGAATGGTGTGTCTACTTGTATTTTTTTTTTTTTTTTTTTGTACACTTCTTTTCTTAGCTGTTAAATGGAACAAAATACAGTCTTGCCACTGTAATTGTTGATGATATCAAAACTTTTCAAATGTAGTATGGAGAGAAGTTCCATTTCTTCATTGGTGATCACATCTCAACCATATTCTCAGTTCTCAAGGGTAATGCAGGCATGGCAATTACTTCACTGCAAAATATAAAACAACATCAATCAGGTTGTGGGTTTATCTCCAAAAGGTAAACAGTTTATTCCTGTGGATTCACAAACTGTATGAACAATGCAAATTGTTTCTCTGTGACCAACTCTCATTCATTCTTTTGATAATTTATAGGAGTCACAGCTGTCACTCAACACTCTAGTTATTAATAAGTGTATACATGAGCCATGGCTGAGTGAGCATGACAATCATGAAGTTTCAAACGTTCATGCCCATTTCACAAAACAGTTTTATTCATGTTTTCATTCAAACAGTGAAAGACAATAAAGAATAACAAATGTTGCGTGTGCATTCTGGGGATTGTTTTTGCTGCTGCCGCCACCCGCCATGTAGTTTTTGCACCGCCGATGCTCCTGCACAGGCCGACTCCATCTCAACTACGCCTCTTTGGGTGAGAACCTGAGAGAAGGCCTGGGACCTTTTGGAGACTTAGCGTCCCTGTTTTTGTTCCACATTTTACCTTTCGTTCTACACTTTTGTTCTACCTTTTTACGTTATTTATTAAGTGTGCTTGCACTTATTGTTCTCTCTGCATTTCTTCATTATTAAGGGTGCTTGCTTTTGTTGGAATCCTTGGAGTTAGACAGTTCCTTTGACGTCATTTTCCATATAATTACATTTTCCGCCATTTTGAATTTGCCAAAAGTGAAAGTAAAGTGGCCCTGGCTGCATAGTTCATCCGATTGTCATGAACTTTGGCATGCATGATCAACAGACCATGCCTGGTATAAGGTTTTCATTGCACTCTCATCCATCAAAGCACCCTTGGCAATAAAAATCAATGGCAAAGCTGCTCAGATCTAGGAAATGCTTTGACGTATCAAGATATTTGGTGGCATGACTTTGGACATACTGGTAAAGACCATGCCTGGGAAACAGTATTCGTGGGGCTCTCATACGTCAAAGCGTTTGCCAGTGGCAGCCCATGAAAATCGACAAACAGGATGTGAGCTCAGGTGGCATGACTATGAGGACCATCCAAAGTACCCACATCAAATTTGGTGTTATTTTGCCACTATGGGGCGCCACAATTAGCAAAAACATTTATCTCATGAACGCTTTGACGTATTAGGCTCATATTTGGTAGGATGACTTCAGACATCATTTGTTTAGGGCTTTTGCTGCTCCTGGGATTTGTTGTGATTCACTTGAATGCCTGTAAGCAGTATAGACTGTGAATGCCACGGGTTCATATGGCAGCAACCTTGTTTTTTTAGAGAGACAAGCAAATACAATGTAATGCAGTGTAAATATGCACCTTCCATTTGTGGAAATTCCCATTGCTAAGGAATTTGTTAACAATGGCATGTATTCTTTAACAATGAAAACAAAACTATGTATTAAACATTAAATTTTTTTACGTAGGCCTACGACTCAGTGTTGCCTGTGTACCTCAACGTCATAACCACCTGCATTACTGTTACGGAAAATCAAGAGGGGGGGAAATACTCTTTCATGGGACTGTATGTCAAAAATAAAAAGTGGTGATACATCAACTACTTAAGGGTAGAAAACCAGGCTCACTTGTGCTGTTCAGGTATGGTCACACCTCTTGATCGCAAGACCGCACCTGAAGGGAAAGTAAATCATTGTTGAAGTTCAAAGACATTGATGTGACAGGGAAATTTTTAAAAATAATTTACAGTTCTTACAGTAAAATATCCAAAGTATGCTGAAAAGGGTTCCCATCATAACAATCAGTGAGATGCAGCAGAACACTACAGCTACTACCTCAGTTATAGTTGTAGGGAAATCTATGAGAAAAACCATTAATATATTTGTATCATATACCACCACATATAAATTGTATCCATTGTTGTTACATTATATATATATATTTTACCTGTTGGCTTCAAAAGAACAGTGTTACTCTCTGCCCAAGATGTGTTGGCAAAGCTGTCCCTCACAAGGCACTGGTAGTAGCCCAAATTCAGTGGTGTGACATCAGTCAAAAAAAGGACATGGCACTGGTCAGTGGAGATTTTTGAGCAGTCTCTCTGTTGCAGGAGTGAGTTGTTAAGGAGCCAAGAGAAAGAGGGAAAAGTACCTCTACTTATGTCACATTGTAGTCTCACCGCCCTCACTTGCCAGTCATTATTGTACAGGTACTCTGTCTGCAGATGCACAGGACCTCCTACAGGCACTAACACACAAGTGGAGAAAATAGTCATACTGTGATCATGTACGCTACAAAGATATGTGTTAGTGGAATTGTGCAGAAGTGTGTGGTAGAAAATACCAGTGTTAAAAATACTAGACTACAACAGTTATCCTAGTGTAGTCTAGCCTAGTCTAATGTATCATAGCTTTTATAGCAACCAATGATAGCAAAACAACATTAATATACATAGATATACAGATGAATCTATTATTTAGGAACTTTGTGGTGCAATCTTCAATGACCAGCAGGGTTGAATATATTTCAGTAAATTCACCCCCACCCATGTTCAACTCTGCATTATATGCTTTCATGTTACCTTCACTCTGCCTCTTTTGCAAATGATTTGAGATTCAAGATATCTTTATCACATCTCATTATAGAGGGATATAAGAGAGTAAAATGTTTTTTTGGTTTTTGCTCTTGTTCACACAAGGTTCACTGTTCTTACATGTTCTTTCTGTATGTGCTAGTCTTGCTTCATTTTACATAATGCAATTACAATATTGGTCTTTGGTATTTTTTGCCCTCAACGGTGCCTTCCAGGCAGCGCTGCCTTCAAGACACTATTCCCCTCAGTTTAGGGTTAGGATGAGGGATGAGGGGGTTAGGGTTAGGAATAGGGTAAGGGTA
>JAODXP020002630.1:0-31220 GCA_027497455.2 Sardinella longiceps | reverse complement strand
TTGGATGTTGATGCAAACCAAATTTCACTGTAACTAACGGACAATAGTAAAAAGAAAAAAAGTTTTAACTGCTTTATTTCACAGATCATCAGAATGGCTGACCATGTAGTTGGTGATTCTTCTTCACTTCAGTCCGGTTCAGTTGTAAACCAGTCTGAGCCAATCATAGCCCAGTCTCCTCAAGTCTCAGATCAGTCTGGTCCAATCATAATCCAGACACTCCAAGTCTTAGATGTATCTGAGCCAATCAGAGCGCAGTCTACTCAAGTTTTACATCAGTCTGGTCCAATCATATCCCAGTCTCCTCAGAGTCTTAGCCCAGTCTGGTCCAGGCTCATATCCCAGTGTCCTCAAGTCTTAGATGTGTCTGATCCAATCAAAGCCCAGTCTACTCAAGTCTTAACCCAGTGTGAGCCAATCATAGCCCAGTCTACTCAGAAGTCTTAACCCAGTGTGAGCCAATCATAGCCCAGTCTAGGAAAGTCTTAGGATCAATCTGAGCCAATCATATCCCAGTCTACTCAAGTTTTGTATCAGCATGAGCCAATCATAACCCAGACACTCGTCAAGTCTTGAACTCCAGTCTGAGTCCAATCATAACTCATTCTCCTAAAGTCTCCTCAAGGCCCTTAGACCAGACTGCATCAGTCTTTGGCCAATCTGTTCCAGTCTTAACCAACTCCTCTGTAGACCTAAGTCATTCTGGATCAGGGCCACAGCATTGCCTTAGTCAGTCTGGATCAGGGCCACAGTATTGCCAAAGTCATTCTGGATCAGGGCCACAGCATTGCCTAAGTCATTCTGGATCAGGGCCACAGCATTGCCTTATTCAGTCTGGATCAGGGCCACAGTATTGCCAAAGTCATTCTGGATCAGGGCCACAGCATTGCCTTAGTCAGTCTGGATCAGTGTCACAGCATTGTCTAAGTCAGTCGGGATCCGTGTCACGGCTCTGTCCTCTGGGAGCCTCAGCCAATATCTCAGCTCGTGATGGAGGATCAGTTAACGCTCCAGCTCTCTCAGGCTGCTCTATCACTGGACCAGTGACCTTCAACTTCAGCAAAGGTTATTTTACAACTCTCCGTTTCTGTTTCTTTTGCCCTCACAGAAAACACACACAACTCTCACTCTCTCTCTCTCTCTCTCTCTCTCTCTCTCTCTCTACACACACACACACACACACACACACACACACACACACACACACACACATCACACAGTAACGATCCGTTGTACTCATAACTTGTTCTTCTCCATGCAGAACAACCTGCAAATGGGAAAGAAGAAGTCACTCCTGCTGCTAACCTCACCCAAGGTTAGCTAAAGCCAGCACCTCAGTTCCAGGCAATATTAACCAAGATCTCAACGTAGCTAATGCAACATAGTCAACATTAGCCAGGACTTCATTACAACCACCCCAAGATTAACTAATATCAGTACCTCAATGTTAACCAACATTATCCAGGACCTTAGCATAGCAACACCAAGTTTAAGCAACATTAATAACATTAGTCATCATCTTGGAGTTAGAAAGTGTATTCTACAGAAGATATGAGATCCTCATCTCGATGCTGTTTGTGTTTGTCTTAGCTTAGGGTAAGGTTGGTTTGTTTAGGGTAAGGGTTCAGGTTGTGCCTTTTTGGCTGTGCTGCCTGGAAGGTGCCGTTAGGGGCAAAAACCCCACCATTGAGCGTGATTGTCTATGAGGTAGGCCATGAAGGATTCCATCTACAGTAGGTGAGAACCTCATCTTGATGCACTTTGTGTTTGCCAGTAACTAGAGAAGAGGCAGTGGGTCAAGCACTGAAGGCAAGCCTGGCTCTGCGTTACGCACGCATCTTTGAGGGCAGCTCGACAGAGGGCCGGGCGAGGAGGGTGGAGGACGTCTACACAGAGCTTCTCATCGTGGAGGAGTACACAGGCGGAGCCTTGCTTGGACACGAGGCCCAGTGGATGGAGCAGAACCACTCTAGGCACTCAACATGCAGGTACAACCAAAACTGGGCCCAGGTTTATATTACTGTGTCATTGATTCATCAAATTAGGGGACAAGTTATAAGGCTCTCTGCATGTACTGTAGGTCCGACCTGAACTGGGTCCAGGCTTATATTACTGTGTCATTGTGGAGGTTGTGAATAACTGGGTCCAGGCTTATATTACTGTGTCATTGTGGAGGTTGTGAATAACTGGGCCCAGGTTTACATTACTGTGTCATTGTGAAGGTTGTGAATTACTGGCTCAAGGTCCAGGTTCTAAATCCTCAGGTTCAGGTCAAGGGCCAAGTTATAAATCGTTCAGTCAAGGTCAAGACTCATTTACATTTACATTGTCAATGTAAAGGTTATGAATTACTTACTCAGGGATAAGACTTAGGTTCGTAATCCCTTCTCTAGATCAAGGCCCAAGCTATAAATCATTCAGTCAACATTAAAGTCTAGAGATCGATCAGTCAAGGTCAAAGTTCTATTTTACTGAGTCAATGTGAAGGTTGTGAAACAATGAATCAAGGTCCAGGTTCCAAATCTGCAGGTTCAGGTTAAGGGCCAAGTTATAAGGTGCTCCGCATTTAGGTCCGACCTTAACTGAGCCCAGGTTTCTATATTTATTACTGGCTCAATGTCAAGGTTGTGGATCACTGGCTCAAGGTTCAGGTTCAAAATCCTCAGGTCCACACCAAGGGCCAAGTTATAAATCATTCAGTCAAGGTCATCTTCAGAGCCCACCATGACACAAAGAAGTAGTTGGATGTAGTCTGTTCACTGTAGTTGGCTGTAGTTTGCTGTTGTCTGTTGCAGTTGCTGGATCCAGTGTAATGACATCTTTAGAGCCCACCATGACACACGGAAAGTTCTGACGCTGGGGGTGGCAGGAGTTGGAAAGACCGTTTCTGTTCACAAGTTCATCTTGGATTGGGCAGAGGGAGAGCCAATCAGAACGTGGCTTTCTTGTTCCCCCTGCCATTCCGCCAGCTGAACATGAAGTCAAAGAGGAAGCAGAGTCTTCAGGAGCTGCTGAGGCAGTCCTTCCCAGAGCTGAAAGAGCTGGACCACCTTCCTGACTGCACAAGACCCACCCTGTTTATCTTTGATGGGCTGGATGAGAGTCAGTTCCAGCTGGACTTCCGCAAAGAGCTCATCAGTGACCCAACAGAACCTGCCTCACTGGATGTGTTGGTGGCGTCGTTGATCTCTGGTCACATGCTCCCCGCCGCGTACGTGTGGGTCACTTCCAGACCTGCTTCGGCCAATCAGATATCACGGCACTTCGACCAGGTGACAGAGGTCCAGGGCTTCACGGATGAGCAGAAGGACAGGTACTTTGAGAAGAACACCAGTGCATCTATGGCCCATAGAATCATTACACACATAAAGAAGAGGAAGACACTTCACATCATGTGCCAGTTGCCTGTCTTCTGTTGGATTCTATCTGTAGTTCTGGAAGAGATGTGGAAGAGGGAGGCCAACGAAACTACAACTACAAATCCCAGCAACCCCTGTGACACACCAGCTCCCAGCACTCTCACAGAGATCTACACCCGGTTTCTTCTCTACCAGCTGGGCAGACGTGGAGAGAAAACAGCTTCAACAACCCAGAGTCTCCTTAGGTTGGGCAAGCTCGCCTTCCTTCACCTAGAGAAGAGGAAGCTGATCTTTGATGCAGCGGACCTGCGAGCCTGTGGCATAGACGATGAGTCCTCAGAGGGCTCTGAGTTCTCGGTCACCTGCACACAAATCTTTAAGGAGGAGACGGCTGACCTAGAGAGCCAACTGTACAGCTTCTTGCACCTGAGCATTCAGGAGTACCTGGCTGCGCTCTACGCATTGCATGCAGATGGGCGCATCAAGGCTCGCAAACAACGGAGCTTCCTTGCCAAAACAACCTTTGACGTGCAGAAGGCGGCAGTGGACCGTGCAGTGCGGAGCAAAGACGGACACTTGGACCTGTTTCTGCGCTTCCTTCTGGGTCTTTCCCTGGAGTCAAACCAGCGGCTGCTGCAGAGGCTTCTGCCTGAGCTGGACCTGCGGCATGCAGAGCCCACGGACCGAAAGATTGTCCAGTACATCCACAAGACCATCCGTGAACGGGTCAGTGCTGAGCGCAGCATCAACCTGTTCCACTGCCTGAGCGAGCTGCAGGATGACTCGGTGGTGCGGGAGGTGTCACTCTGTCTGGGCTCAGGGCAGCTACGGCCGGAGGAACTCACACAGACGCAGTGGTCAGCGCTGGCCTTCTTGCTGCTCACAGCTGAGGAGACGCAGAAGGAGTTTGAGCTGCAGAGATACTGGGCCTGCCACGAGGGTCTGAAGAGACTACTGCCAGTTGTCAGGAACACACAGCGAGCTCTGTAAGTCTGCACACACACACATACACGGAAACACACACACGCACACACACACTCAGGTGCAGGACTTGGACTTGAGGTCAGAAAGGCCTTTAGGGGCTATGCTACTATGGACCACTGTGATATGGAACACTGTGATATAGAACATTATGGAACACTGCAATATAGAAACACTGTTCTCTAATTTCCCAGCATGCGCAAGTGTGACCTGACCGAATCCAGCTGCCTGCTGTTGGCATCTGCACTGACATCTGGTCCCATTCCGCTCACCCTCTTAGATCTGAGTGAGAACCTTCTGCTGGACAGAGGAGTGGAGATCATCTCCAAGGGTCTAGAGACGGCAGAGTGTCCTCTGCACACCTTAAGGTAAGGAACTCCAAAATGCATCCCACACACACACTCAGGCAAGTGTCCCCTACACACACACACTCAGGTAAATGATACACAGTAGTGTCTCCTACACACCTACACTCGGGTAAGAAATATCCCTACAGGTTGAGCGATGTTGGATTAAGTGGTTTGTTTATCCCTCCAGGTTGAGCGTTGTTGGATTAAGTGGTTTGTTTATCCCTACAGGTTGAGCGATATTGGATTAAGTAGTTTGTTTATCCCTACAGGTTGAGCGATATTGGATTAAGTGGTTTGTTAATCCCTCCAGGTTGAGCGATATTGGATTAAGTGGTGTCGGCTGTGGCCATCTAATCTCAGCACTAAGGTCAAAGGTCACCCATCTGAGAGAGCTAGACCTGAGCAATAATTACATCAGAGATACAGGGGCCAATCACATCGCTCTCCTACTGAAAGACCCATCCTGCAAGCTGGAAAAGCTTTGGTGAGTTGCGGTTTGATCATTCAACCAAACAACCATTCATGTACAGTGCAATTCCATTTTACATCTTACCTGTTCAAGATTATCATGTAGGGGGCACTTCAGCTCAGGGGGCTAGTGTGTCACACCATAAATCTGGGGATCCACATTCAAGTTCCGAGTCATTTCCTGATTCCTGATTCCTTACCCATCTCTCTCTCTCCCACTTACATTCTCTCTATCCTGCCCTACAAAGGCAAAGAGCAGTATGTGATTTATTTTTATTTATTTTTTATGAAAGAAATTTCACAGAAATTCAAAGTGCAGGGTCAGCCCTTCAATCAGTTAAAATTTTATGTTAATCAATAAACTGTTTCATGTAAATATTTTAATTTAGTAATTTAGAGTAAAACCAAGCCAAAAAGCTGTTCTCAGTTTGGGGTTTTCGCACTTACAGCTCTATGGCTTTGTAGGGCAGTATTATCCTCTCAAATTGAAGGCAAAAAGCCGTAAAATATTTTTAACAAGAAAAAGCAAATAAATAAAGATGTTATATATGTCAATACTTTGAATATCTAATAATATTTCTGTTTGTCTGTGTTGGTAGGTTGACAGAGTGTGGGATTCAGAAAGAAGGCGGGGCATCGCTAGGTGTGGCCTTTTGCTCAAACTCCACCCACTTCAGACTGATTGATCTGAGCTCCAATCAGCTAGAAGACATGGGTGTCAAGCATTTGATGTCATCAGTTGGTGATCAGCAATGCAGACTGGAGTGTCTGAGGTGATATTCTACTTGTCCAGTAGTTCTTTGGACAACACAGTGTGTGTGTGTGTGTGTGTGTGTGTGTGTGTGTGTGTGTGTGTGTGTGTGTGTGTGTGTGCGTACAGTACATGTGTGAGGGTGTATTTTTCAAATCTATTCTGCTGCATATGTAATGAATGCCAACTAGCTTGGGCTAGCATTCACACCTCTTTCCTTGAGAACACTTCCAACCACTTTAGCTCATTGGTTAGAGTGTTCAAATCCCATGCCATGGGTTTGTTGTAGTTGACAAGGTAGTATCAAGGTGGTATGTTGAAGACCCAGCTCTTTCAAGAGTATCTGTTGTCCTAGTTCCTTAAATTACCTGGAATACACTGACCAAGCACTTCTAAACTCTTGCACTTGCTCTCCTATTAGCAAATGGCACTCCTAGTAGGCACTTACTTGTATTGTGTTGCAGTTTGATTGTTATCCCTCTTTTGTAAGTCGCTTTGGATAAAAGCGTCTACTAAATGCAGTTGTGTGTGTGTATTTGTGTGTGTGTGTGTGTGTGTGTGTGTGTGTGTGTGTGTGTATTGACAGGCTCATCAGCTGTGGCCTCAGCGATGTTAGCTGTGGCATCTTGGCCTCATCTCTTCAGTCCAACACATCACACCTGAAAGAGCTGGACCTCAGTGGGAATCAATTAGGAGACCAGGGAGCACAACATCTCAAAGACATACTGACTCATGAACACTCTCACCTGGAGATACTGAGGTACAGACATACTGTCACACCTGGACATACTTGTACAGACATACTGACACATGAACACTCTCACCTGGAGATACTGAGGTACAGACACACTGACATATCAACACTCTCACCTGGAGATACTGAGATACAGACATACTGTCACACCTGGACATACTTGTACAGACATACTGACACATGAACACTCTCACCTGGAGATACTGAGGTACAGACATACTGTCACACCTGGACATACTTGTACAGACATACTGACGAAGTAACAGTCACAACTGGAGAAACTTATAGTAACACAGGCTTAACCTATACTGGGTCAGGAAGACATTATTGTATGTATGGGTAAGGTGTATACTGGTGTATGATTGTGAAAGACAAAGTATCCCGATGTGTGTTCTTTCAGATTACGAGACTGTGGCATTAGAGATGGCGGCGTGTCTATGACAGTAGGCCCTGCCCCCCTGATAGAGCTGGACCTGAGCAGGAACCTGTGTGTTGACTCAGCACTCCTGAGGCTCTCCTCAGCTCTACAGGAGAGACTGCAAAAGCTCCAGATACTGAGGTGAGTGGCCCGGCCAATCAAAATACTTTAGAGTGAGTGTCCTGGCCTATCAAGATGCTTTAGGGTGAGCGTCCTGGCCAATCAAGATACTGAGGCCCAACAGTCAACATACTCTTGGGGGAGTGGCCTGGCCAATCAATGTGCTTTAGGGTGAGTAGCCTAGCCAGTCTAGACATTTTTGGGTGAAATCCTGGTTAATTAATATGCTTTGGATGAGTTGTCTGGCCAATCAACACATTTTGGGTGAGTAGCCTGGCCTGTTTTAGGGTGATTGTATTTGTGTGTCTGAATATGTGTTTGTGATTATATGTCTGTGTGTGTCTGTGTGTGTCTCTCTGTGTGTGTGTGTGTGTGTGTGTGTGTGTGTAGGCTGAAACTTTGTAGATTCAACACTGCTGGTTGTGAGTCATTGGCAAGAGCCCTGCATTTGAATCCGTCCTTCCTGCAAGAGCTGGACCTGAGTCGCAATAAAGTGACGGACTGTGGAGCTCAGCTGCTGTCCATGGTGCTGAAACAGACACAGTGTACTCTGAAGAAACTCAAGTGAGACACATAAGAAACTAGAAAAGCGCTCAGAGAGCGAAGACCTCCGCCTAGGCAATGTGGTCGCAGACCCACTATAAATTCCAGATTGTGTTCTGGATAACCGATTGCCACCAAAATCGAACTTGTACATGTTGTCCGAAAAATTCCAGTCAAATCTATGCAGTACTTTTCGAACTATGGTGTACACAGACACATACATTAAAACCACATTGACTCTTCAAGAGAGACGTATACAGTATAAGAGCCCGTTGACACTGACACGCTTTTTTCACCTCCAGGCGCTCGATTTCAATTGTTTCCCTATGGAACGATGCGACTTGACCGTTGCTACGCGCCTCGCGTAAAAAAAGCGCAAGTAAAAACGCAAGCGACTAAAAAACGCAAGCGCTCAAAGTTGAAAATAGTTTAACTTTTGAGGTCGCATTTTCTTCAACAATGGGCCCGTTGCCTAGCTGCCAGTCATAGCTAAGTCGGGGAGTTAGCGGTTTAGCCAAATCTAGCTGTCATAGCAACAAGACGTACATTTATCATTTTCGACCTCGCATGTTTTTGTCACTCATTTTTCAGAATACTCGCGTTTTACAAGCGGAAAAGAGCGTTCAGTGTGAAACCCCCCTAAGACAAGCATAAGACACAGAACCACATCTGGAATTTGAACCACGATGCCTTTTACCTACAGTTTAACAGACTGAACTTTCTGTTTGTCTAAAGATCTAAGGCGGGATCTCTCTCCTTGTGAATCTCTCTCTCTCTCTCTCTCTCTCTCTCTCTCTCTCTCTCTCTCTGCAGACTTAAAGGGTGTGGGATCTCTCACCATGGCATGGCTAGTCTGTGCTCCGCTCTCAAGGCAAACCCATCTCATCTGACTGAACTCAATATAAACCGCAACGACCTTGGAGATCTGGGAATGAAGCATCTCAGTGGCTTCCTGAAGGACCCTCGTTGCACTTTACAAGAACTAGGGTAAGCGGCCTTCCTGAAGAACCCTGGTGTAGTGCAGGAACTAGGGTAAGTGACCTTTGTGAAGGACCCTTGTGCACCCTACTGGAACCACGGTAAGATACAGAAATTCAGACTCCACAGACATTAATGAGAAATGTGTTTTCCAGCAGTTAGACCTGAGATGTTTACATGCAGATTTTAAGCTGATTTCTGGTGAAATTCTGGTGTTTGCCTGCAGGCTGCGCTGTTGTTCTGTGGGAGAGGTGGGCTGTGCAGACCTGGCTGCCGCCCTCTCTTCTAACCCCTCCCACCTGAAGGTGCTGGACCTGAGCTCAAACAACCCTGGAGACTCAGGAGTGAAACTGCTGGCACAGGCACTCAAAGACCCTCGCTCAAAGTTGCAGAGACTAGAGTGAGTTAGTACCTTTGGCCTCATACTGACATAAATGATCTATATAACTCAAAGACCCTTGCTCAAAGCTGAATAGACTAGACTAAGACAGCTAGTCCTCAAAGCTTGAGAGACTGGACATTGGAAGGAATTATCTGGTTGTAAAAAAAACTTGAAGATTATGGACAATTTCTATTGAAATAATTTCACACTTTATTGTCTGCCCTTAAGGTGGTAAAATTAAGTTGATGCTTCATAACATAAAGTGATGCCCAATCCCTGTGCCTCCTCTCCCTCCAGATTGCTGTTCTGTGGTGTCCATGAGGAGGGCTGGTGTGTGCTTATGTCGGCCCTCTCCTCCAACCCCTCTCACCTGAGGGAGATCACACTCTCTGGAAGCCAGCCTGGAGGAACCGGAGTCCAGCTGATGGGAGAACTACTAGAGAACCCTTTCTGCAAACTCCACACCATCAGGTGAGTTCTCTTAAGGTGATAGTTCAAACATAGTTCTGTTGTGCAGGCAGGTGCTGGACAAGCCAACTGAATGGTACTATTAGGAACAAAAGGGAAAGTGAGATTATGTTGCCACTGACTTATTGTAAACTGGAAGTGTTGTTCCAAGTTCTTTCATTCTCCTTCCATAGAAATATGGCATTTATCCTAATTAAAACCTTTTTTCCTATTCAAAACTCTTCTGTACTTATGAGGTGTACTAAGACATGACAGAGAAGACAAGACAAGAAAATGAAATGTAATTACTTTAAATTGATGACATGGACGTATACTCTGTTGCAGCAAGACAACAAATCAAATAAAAGTGGTTTAAGTTGGACTACTTCATCTAAGGCTTAAACAAAGTTGATTATCTTTATGATGGAATTGTGGGATTGACACTGAGGCGTACTGTGTGTGTGTGTGTGTGTGTGTGTGTGTGTGTGTGTGTGTGTGTGTGTGTGTGTGTAGACTGTCCTACTGTGGAATTGACACTGAGGCGTACTCTGTGTGTGTGTGTGTGTGTGTGTGTGTGTGTGTGTGTGTGTATGTGTGTGTGTGTGTGTGTATGTGTGTGTGTGTAGACTGTCCTACTGTGGGATTGACACTGAGGCGTACTCTGTCTGTGTGTGTGTGTGTGTGTGTGTGTGTGTGTGTGTGTGTAGACTATCCTACTGTGGGATTGACAGTGAGGCGTACTCCATCCTGGCTGCAGCACTGATGTCCGACCCGTCGCTGATCAGGTGGTTGGGGCTAAACCACACCAACCCAGGGGATGCTGGAGCCAGCAGACTGGCGTCAGTCATTAGGGATCCACGCTGCAAACTGGAGATGCTCGGGTCAGTAGTCAGAACAATATGGACTTGTTTCACACCTGAACATTCCGACATTCCATGGTAGTAAACTGAACATTCTATTATTGAAATGCATCAAATTTATGCGTCTTTCTGACTTGAAAAAAATGGGTAATAACATTTAAAACATTAAAACATTAAAAAAATCCACTTTCTTTCAAATAATACACATTTGAAGCACACAAATTGGTAGGTCCCGAATAGATAGAAGCTTCATACACATAAATGTAAAATCACTTTTATCTACTCGGGACCTCCAAATTTGTGGGCTTCACATGTGTATTATTGGCGATCTAATTGAATTTCTCCCTTGGCCACAGGATGAAGGATTGTGGGATAGGAGAGGCGGGGTTTGTGGCGCTGGCAGCAGCGTTAAAATCAAACCCCTCCCACATGCGGGAGCTCAATCTGAGCCTCAACGATCCAGGAGGCTCTGGAGTGAAGGAGCTCGCCAAGTATCTCAAGGATCCGCTCTGCAGACTGGAGACATTGAGGTTAGTGATCTTAAAGGATCCACACTGCAGACTGGAGATATTGAGGTTAGTGATCTTAAAGGATCCACTCTGCAGACTGGAGACATTGAGGTTAGTGATCTTAAAGGATCCACTCTGCAGACTGGAGACATTGAGGTTAGTGATCTTAAAGGATCCACACTGCTTACTGTAGACAATGAGGTTAGTGATCTTAAAGGATCCACTCTGCAGACTGGAGACATTGAGGTTAGTGATCTTAAAGGATCCACACTGCTTACTGGAGACAATGAGGTTAGTGATCTTAAAGGATCCACTCTGCAGACTGGAGACATTGAGGTTAGTGATCTTAAAGGATCCACTCTGCAGACTGGAGACATTGAGGTTAGTGATCTTAAAGGATCCACACTGCTTACTGGAGACATTGAGGTTAGTGATCTTAAAGGATCCACACTGCTTACTGGAGACATTGAGGTTAGTGATCTTAAAGGATCCACACTGCAGACTGGAGACATTGAGGTTAGTGATCTTCAAGGATCCGCTCTGCAGACTGGAGACATTGAGGTTAGTGAGCTTAGAACTGCAATGCATATCAGTGATCACACCATAGGAAAATCGCTTGAAGTTAGAGATCTTAAAGGAAAACTGTGATATTTGTGTTTTTAATGCACATTGTCTCTCTCTCTCTCTCTCTCTCTCTCTCTCTCTCTCTCTCTCTCTCTCTCTCTCTCTCTCTCTGTGTGTGTGTGTGTGTGTCTACAGATTGAATGAGTGTGGCATCATGTCGGAAGGGTTTGTGTGTTTGTTGTCAGCGCTCAAATCAAACCCCCTCCACCTGCGAGAACTCAGTCTCTTGCAGAACTCTCATGGACAGGTGTGGATGGGGGAATTGCTCAACGACCCCAAATACAGGCTTCAGATACTCAAATACTGACTCTGTACCCCCAAATACAGACTCCAGACAGTCAAGCACTAATTCAGAAACTCATAGAGACTCCAGACACTCACATACTGATTCTATACCACCAAATACAGACTCCAGATACTCAAGTACTGATTCTATACCCCCAAATACAGGCTTCAGATACTCAAATACTGATCCTGTCTGTACCCCCAAATACAGGCTTCAGATACTCAAGAACTGATTCAGAACCGACAAATACAGGCTTCAGATACTCAAGTACTGATTCTGAACCCCCAAATACAGGCTTCAGATACTCAAGTACTGATTCTGAACCCCAACACAGACTGCAGACACTCAAATACTGAATCTGACAGAACCCACAATACAGACTACAAACACTGAAGAACTGAACTCAAGAACTGACACTTGATTGGTCACAAAGGCCACCAAAATATGGCACAGCTCCATTGCATTTTCCCTCTTAAATGTTTTTTTTTAAGCCTTACTACTTTACTACAATAAAGTTTTCAATACAACAATATATGGCAATCTCTTTTTTTAATGTTATCCTTTCCTATGACTGATTACCACTTCCAAATGGCCATTACAGTAAGCATTAACACCTCACTCACTTTTTGTAATGTTACCCTTTCCTCTGACTGATTACCACTTCCAAATGGCCATTACAGTAAGCATTAACACCTCACTCACTTTTTTTAATGTTACCCTTTCCTCTGACTGATTACCACTTCCAAATGGCCATTACAGTAAGCATTAACACCTCACTCACTTTTGCACATGTAACAGATGCCAACTAGCCTCCTAGCTGGTGGCAGTAGGCTACGTGGTAAATCCTCACATGTCCAACCACTTCTAACTGCAGAGTTGTAGGCCTGGGATTTTTGTGGTTAGAGGTTAGAGTGCTTGACTACCATGCTGTGGGTTTGACACAGGTGAGCGCTCAAACCAACCTTGGCTACACACAGATAGCCTACTATACATTCGCCTTTGCCAGATATTGGAATGAAGTGATGTGCAGTGTTGGGAGTAATGAGTTACAAAAGTAACTCATTATTACTGTAATGCATTGCTTTTTGTTGTAACTTGGTATTGTAAAGGCATTACAGAAAACAAATTGGTAATATTTTACTCGGTACAATTGTCAGTAACTCAAGTTACAATGCTTTTTTAACTTGGAATGAAGTGGTGTTTTTTTTTTCCTTCATACAAATTCACCAAAAATCACTGAGAGGTCAGCATAGTTAAAAGGTCTGTTGTGCCGGAATTAATGTATAACTTTACAGTCTCCACTTGTCATTTTCAACATTGATCACAAATTAGTGAAGGTCATAGCATACCGGAGGGCCCGAAGAGTAAAATGTAATGCAACAGTAATGTAACGCCTTACATTTTTAAAACACTAATATTGTAATGTAAGGGATTCGTTTAAAATATCAGTAACGAGTAATAAATAACGCATTACAGTTTTGCAGTAACTGGTGATGCACACTGGTGATGTGCCCTAAAAACTGCAGTCTTTAATGCCTATGAGTTTCTGTTTGGTTGAGGAAGATTTTATTATTATTATTATTTATTTATTTATTTATTTTGGGTTTGTATGAGGGAGCGGGTTTGACACCTGTGAACAGTCAAACTGACCTTGGCAGATACGCCTTTTGCAGATATTGAGATGAAGTGCTGTGCCCAAAACTGCTAGCCTAGAACTCTAGACGTACCCCTAGCGGTAGCAAATTTGAATTTGCACGGAGGATACGTCTAGAGGCCACTGATAGAAACGAGTTTGAAAAAGTTTGATATACCAGCTGGTACCACTGGCCGGAACGCTAGCCTATTACGTGGAGAGGCAGTTTGAAAGACAACGCAATCACCCGCCCCTCCATTGAGGTACAGTCTATCAGTGGTCTTCAGACTATACATTCTTATGATATAGTCTGACGTGTCAGGCTACAAAACTGCAGTCTTTGTTGCCTATGAGTTTCTGTTTGGTCGAGGAAGATTATCTTAAAAATTCTTTTTTTTTTTTAGTGCAGTTGATATAAATAAGCTATTTTGCAAATGTAATGTAAGTAGAAACCATCAACTTGTCAGAACCTACAGATTCAATTCAATTCAAATTTATTTGTATTATTTGAGTGCACAAATACAGTACATTGTCTCGCGGCGCTTTACAGACAGTACGGGAAGCATCCATGAGAATCAGGGGCAAGGAAAAACTCTTTGTAAATAATTTGTTTTGTAG
This sequence comes from Sardinella longiceps, assembly GCA_027497455.2. Classification (NCBI taxonomy): domain Eukaryota; kingdom Metazoa; phylum Chordata; class Actinopteri; order Clupeiformes; family Clupeidae; genus Sardinella; species Sardinella longiceps. The sequence goes on along the minus strand of JAODXP020002630.1, from coordinate 17,139 downwards.
GAAGAAACCTTGGGCAGATCCACGCCTCATGGACTCAGCCTACCTGCCTGGGGCCTAATAAAGTATCCGTAAAGTCTGATGCATAGATTGACCATGGTTAACACAAAACAGTATGAGTACTGAATGTAGTCAGAGGTGATATACACATAGGTGATAATATACACATAGATATACACATTTAGGCCGGCTACTGTCGTTGGAGCATGGAGCTACTGGAAGTGAACAATTATGACCATGGCTATCTGATGCCATCTAGTGACAAATTACTGTCAAAGCAAGTTTGAGTAAACTTGTGAAGTTTAAACTCTTCATCACACACTCAATTTTGTTGATTCACTCTGTCATATTAGGCAATCATGCACAGAATCACCCTTTAGTTTAAAGACATTTAAACGGAGAGAAGGAAGTTGAGACAGAAACTCGAGATGGGAATGGAGAGAAAATTTGTTGCTGTGCCTTTAAACGTCCTTGTGTAACTATCCGTGGGTCCCGCCCACTGTTCACCTTGTGATTGGTTAGCGAAGAATCGTTGTGCGCCTTGATTGGAGGTCGAGGTGTCAGTTTCCGCAGACCCCGGAAAAATACAGCAGTAACGTGTAGTCGGTTGTTCAGCTGCAAGGGTGTCCTTGTGACATAATCGCGTTTGATAACTTGGACAACTGCTTGCTGCGACTTGATTAAACAGAATTAAGAAAAACTTGGTGCCAATTTCGGTGCATGCAAGCTAGGTGCTATTATTTTGTAACTTGTGAATTTAGACATGCCGACGTCACCTGTGAAAACGAGAATCCCTCTAACCAGTTTCGGACACATGATTACTGAACAGGGTGGCCGCGGGTCCTTAAAAAGTCTTAAAAAGTCTTAAATTTCATTTTCCTCATATAAGGCCTTTAAAAGTCTTAATTTGTCTTAAAAATAAATCCAAAGGTCTTAAATTTTGATTTCCGAGAGAATGACTCATCATCCATATCACTAAAATTTTACACGTCGAAAAAGAATGGTTATTTTAGCTTTCGAGCCGATTCGACCTACGTATCTCTTAGCCCACTGTACCTCATCAGTGATTCGACCGCGCATGCGCATGCTCGACATTAAGGTAGGCTACCAGCAGGAGAGTTCTTCAGAAGCAGAGTTTGAGAGAGAAGGCGAAGGATGGGCAAATGCAAATTTAGAAACAAATGGCTCGAAAACCCGAATTACTCCTGGTGGCTGAAACCAGTGCCTAAAGATGACCACGAGGCTTACTGTGCAGTCTGCTGCAAGGTTTTTAAGTTGGGCACAATGGGGATAAAAGCAGTGGACTGTCACATGCAGAGTGCCAAGCGCGTCATTTTAGCCGGGGACGCCGGGGATATGTCCCAGGGACTTTTTGTTATGACAGATTTTGTCCTCATCACTATTGACAATTTAAAATAACATGTCATTAACAGAAAATCTCTAATGCCAGGGCTACGATATCCACGCGAATAGCCTACAAGGAAAGTTGTCTGCTTGCGCAATTAATAACGTTGGATCAGCAGCGCTCATATAGAATTCCTCCACTGCCAGAGAATTTTCAAAAATAAAGCCAATCTCACTTAAGGCAAAAAAAAAAAAAAAAAAAAAAGGTCAGGCAAGGTCTAAACAACAGCTGTGCTCATCTAGACTTGGTGTAAAGTCAGATTTTCCCTAGGCCTTATGCGCAAATTCTAACATTTACTTTGTGGTAGCCTGTCTCAGTTACATACTGTACAAGATCAGAGATAGACTACTTCTGCGTGTTCATGTAGGCTAAAGTCTGAATCGAAGACTAGTGACTTTGGTGAAGTTATAGGAACTTACCGCAAGCTTTTGTTTGAAGACGCATCAGCTGGGGAAGTAGCGTCTTTTAACCGTTCAGCCCGACGTTTGTTGACCAAGAGATTAACGTTTTGTTTGGGACTTAAATTGCTATCAAACTGTGTGGTTACAATCATTTACATTGGGACTAATAGAGCAGTTAGTTCATATGAACCATTGAGTTTGTTTTCGAGATGTTTAATGACTTTTAAAAGCATAACTTTCGCAGCGTCATTCTGCATCACTGGCCGGGGCAGCTATTTTTCTATTGAATTAGTCCCGTACATTTTCTGCCTATTATTATTCTTTGGAAAGGTTTGGCAGGTGATGGGAACAAGAGTGAGAGACTTGCAGCACGATCAGTTTTCAGTAAGCCTATTTCAGTGCATTAACGGTAAACATTTTAGCGATTTCCTTGCACATTAGGCAATGCAATGTATACCGACACTTTTGAAACAAACGTCCCAAGAATTATTTCACAGCAAGTAAAGTCGCCGTCAACCGTTAAGTCTAGCCTGTTCTAGTTCAAGTGATATGCCTGGTTCAATCGTGAACAAAGATGACATCACCTCAAAGGAAGGAAATCTGCGAAGGGAATTTAATGCAGACGCAAAGCCTAGAGCATAGCCTCTTGTTCCCTTCACCTTCCATTGCGCTCACGTGTGCGCAAGATATGGACAAGTTATGGACCGGATGGTTCAATTGTAGGCCTAAGGGAAGGTGTTATAAATGTATTTTAATTCTCACAAACCGCGCTAATCTAACGCAATGCGGATGATTATTTCCACAATTTTATGAATTTATAAATCACCATTTATTTAAAAAAAAAAGTTTCCACACTTAAGTTGGTTATTAAATAATTTACCATCGATATGTAGGCTACTCAGACAGACCAGTAGAGCTGATTTATGTCTTATAATAACGAATGTACAATAATTGGCTAATAAAAAGTGGAGATGCAAAGATTTCAGCTGCTGTAGCCTAACCTAAACGACTGCTCCCTGTGGCTAAACTACTGCTCCCTGTTGGCCTAAACGATGGCAGGGGGCCTAAACGACTCTTGCCTAAACGCAAAAGGCCTAATCGCCCTTCTCCCATACACCGTATTTATCCAAATGTATCCACTTTCACTTTCGGTTCCCAGACCAACGAAGCAACATGTTTTTACTGTCAACAAACAAACATTCTGTTTCTATATGCTTTCCACTGGACTGGGATCATGTTAATTATTTTTCCGTCACATTACAAGATTTATTTTACGTTATAGCCTAGGTCTGAGATCTGCCGAGAGAGCGCAGCAGATTGCAAGCGCTACTCGCGTGCGCAAAGCTGTCCGAACATAAATTCCTCACGTATCACCTAGATAGGCCTAATAGGTTTTTTTTTGTTTTTGTTTTTTTTTGCGAGAAGATAGGCTTACATGTTGCAGAAGCATAAAAGAAACATTAAGAAATGTATATCCCCAGCACTTTGGAACCATGCTGTATATCAGTGTTTTTGTCCCCAGCACTTCAGAAACCAAACTGACGCCCTTGTTCACATCTTCACATACTTATTCAAAGGTTTTGACTGCAATGTCATTGTTACACTCCATTCAAAGGATGTGACTGCATACTTATTGTCATAATAGTTCATCCTTTCCATAAATTGTTTGACCGTAGACATTTTCATGGAAAACAATGCTTCCTCTGTAGTAGTGTTTACAGTATAATATTCAAAAGAACAATCAAATAAAATGGCAGTATACAGTACAACCTCAAGATTTGTATGCTTTATTTTTTTCACATTATATAGCTAAACCAGTTATATTCATTTAATCTGTAACTAGTGGTTGAGTATGTTTTGGCGCGAGTAGGTTTGGTCTTAAATTTGACCTTAGAAATGGTCTTAAAAAGTCTTAAAAAGTCTTAAATTTAACCTGCTCAAACCTGTAGACACCCTGACTGAAGTTAAGGTGAGTAGCCTCCGTTACTGATAACATTACGACTTCTTTTTTGAATGAATAGACCATTTCACAAGTCCAATTTCGGTAACATGACGCTAAGAAAGTTAAAACTGAAGTGAACAAGTTGTCGTGCTATTCAAAGTTAGCCCAACGTTGACGTCACTGACGTTAATGTACAAAGTGTGGCCATTATGAGAACTGGCGCTTACTGTCAAGCACTGCAGATTCTAGGCCTAGATGAACTGTAGTTTGGGGAGCTTAGCAGTGTAATAGGCCTAAATAACAGGAGGGCCCGGGGAAAGATTGCTTATTGCAAGGAACTCAATGAAGACCTCAAGTGACGTTCTAGAGGCATATTTCTGTAATATAGTAATCCTTTCTCTACCCAGTTTAGTAATCTAACTGTGTGTGTGTGTGTGTGTGTGTGTGTGTGTGTGTTTGTGTGTGTGTGTTTACAGAAACAGCTGTTTGGTATCCAGGCTCCTGCAAATGTAGAGTTCACCGGATGGAGGCGACACTTCAACACTTACACACTACAGGGACGCCGGAATGTAAGACACACACACACACACACACACACACACACACACACACACACACACACACACACACACACACAAGTGCGCGCACGCACATACATACACACACTCATCAACACTTAGGGACGCTGGTGTAACGGAGGCCAGCTAGCTCGGCTAGCTTGGCGGTAGACGTGTAAATCCTCATCACCCAATTACATGGGCGCTTCTAACACACTGAGTTAGAAGCTCGGGCTTTTAGCTCAGTTGGTCAGAGCGTCCCACTCCCACGCCAGAAGTTTGTAGCTTGCGGGGTGGCGGGTTCGAGACCCGCGTGCGGGTAAGAGACACACACACACACACACACACACACGCATACACTGCATGGATGCCATAGTGTAAGACACATTAATAGTCTAGCCCTACACACAAACACACACACACACAAACACACCTAAACATAGACACACACACTTGCACGTTGCGGATTGGCACTGATGTAGAAATGCAGGGACGCCGGAATGTAAGACACACACACACACACACACACACACTTAAAGTAAATAGTCTAGCCCCACTCACACTCAGACTCACACACACACACACACACACACACACTCAGACACACACACACACACTCAGACACACACACTTGCACGTTGCTGATTGGCACTGATGCTGTGTTGGCAGTCAGTACTAAAGTTCAGAAGGATGGGAGCAGGCTTCACTCCAGAGTCTTTTGTAATTTTTAAGAGTGCTGGCCCAGCATTTATGCAGTCAAGATTCAGGAAAGGAGGCCGCACTATGCATATACACCTTTTATTCACACAGACGCGTTTCGGCGTTCTGCCGGAACGCCGGAACGCGTCTGTGTGAATAAAAGGTGTATATGCATAGTGCGGCCTCCTTTCCTGAATCCAGTCAGTACTAAAACAATACGTTGCTGGCCATCTGTTGCACACACGCACACACACACACACTTGCACTGTCTGTTGCTAGGAGTAATTATGTTGTTGGTGGCAGTCAGACGGCTCTGAAAGATTATATTATTGGTCAATTCTCTCCGCCAATTGTCACGTAATGCCCACCCTCTGTCTGTAGTTGATGTATACTCTGAAAGAGTATATTATTGGCCAATTGTCACGTAATGCCCACCCTCTGTCTGTAGTTGATCTGAAAGAGGATATTATTGGCCCCCTCCACCAACCCGCCTTTCCCCTCCTCTCTGTAGTTAATGTACACTCATACATTTGTAAATATCTCTCTCAAAAATTCAAAATTGAACGGTGCTTTCTTGGCATGTCTCAACAAGTTGCCAAAGCTCCATACAATACATACAATGCAATCATCTCTCCCTCTCACTTTGTCGTTTCTTCTAGTGACGTGACTTACTCAAAATTCTGGGGCGGTGCCCTATGTGATGATGAACATTTTGTAATGATCTCGTCTCCTTATAATTTGTAAACCCTTCTCTGTAGTCTCTTTCTGCAGTCTCTCTCTCTCTCTCTCTCTCCCTCTCTCTCTGTAGTCTCTTTCTGCAGTCTCTCTCTCTCTCTCTTTCTCTCCCTCTCTCTCTGTAGTTTGTTCTGGTGACGTATGCTGCTCTATAACATTGAGGGCGGTGACCTAACACATGCTGCTCTGGCAGTGGGGGCGGTGGCCTATGATCATGCACATTTGTAAATTCCCTCTCTCTCTCTCTCTCTCCCTCCCTCCCTCTCTCTCTCCCTCTATCTCTCTCTCTCTAACATTGTAAATCTCGCTCCCCCTCTCTCTCTCTCTCTCTCTCTCTCTCTCTCTCTCTCTCTCTCTCTCTCTAGTTTGTTCTGGTGACGTATGCTGCTCTATAACATTGAGGGCGGTGACCTAACACATGCTGCTCTGGCAGTGGGGGGCGGTGGCCTATGATCATGCACATTTGTAAATTCCCTCTCTCTCTCTCCCTCCCTCCCTCTCTCTCTCCCTCCCTCTATCTCTCTCTCTAACATTGTAAATCTCGCTCCCCCCCTCTCTTTCATTCTCTCTCTCTCTCTCTCTCTCTCTCTCTCTCTCTCTCTCTCTCTCTCTCTCTCTAGTTTGTTCTGGTGACGTACGCTGCTCTGGCGGTGGGGGGCGTGGCCTATGCTGTGCATCGGAGGAACAAACAGGAAGTGAGAGAGGACAGCGCTTCCTCCCAGGCCTGACCGAACCACACACACACACAGCACTAGCAGAACTTTCACACATACACATACACACACACACACACAAACACGCACACACACACACACACACACACACACACACACACACACACACACACACACACACACACACACACACACACACACACCGTACATACACACAGCACTTTCTTGACATACCACACAGACACACAGTCTGTGCAATTATGTGTGAATTACACAGAGGCAGTTGTAACAGTTTATTTAATTTTGTGTATGAATAAAAGATGGAATGTCCACACTGATAATACTGTTTATTTGTCAATCACACTCACTGCTTACCTGTGTGTGTGTGTGTGTGTGTGTGTGTGTGTGTGTGTGTGTGTGTGTGTGTGTGTGTGTGTGTGTGTGTGTGTGCAAAAAACAGAGTATGGCATAATGTCCTACTTATCTGTAACCCAGTTGTCTCCATAATATGACAAAAAACTTCTTTTTTGCAAACCTGAGCCAAATCTGTAATCATGCTTTTCTGCAAAACACACACACTCACAGACACACAGACACACAGACACACACACACACACACACACACTCACAGACACTCACACACTCTCACACACACACACACTCACACGCACGCACACACACACACTCACACACACACACACACACACACACACACACACACACACACACACACACACACACACACACTTGCAGGGCAATCATGTGTGTTTTTGCAAACCGGTCATCTGTAATGTGTCATAGTGTGGTGCTTTTCTGCAAAACACACACACACACACACACACACACACACACACACACACACATACACACACAGTAGCAGTGGCAGTAAGCCAGAACGAGGTCACAAGAACAAGCTGGTTTCATCATCGTACCACATACTTCCTCTTCTCTTACTCTCACACTCTCATCACATTTATACATCTATAGCTCAAGTGTGTGTGTGTGTGTGTGTGTGTGTGTGTGTTAGTCTCTCACACTCTCATCACATTTATACATCTATAGCTCAAGTGTGTGTGTGTGTGTGTGTGTGTTGTGTGTGTGTGTGTGTTAGTCTCTCACACTCTCATCACATTTATACATCTATAGCTCAAGTGTTGGCTAGGTGTGTGTGTGTGTGTGTGTTAGTCTCTCACACTCTCATCACATTTATACATCTATAGCTCAAGTGTTGGCTAGGTGTGTGTGTGTGTGTGTGTGTTAGTCTCTCACACTCTCATCACATTTATACATCTATAGCTCAAGTGTTGGCTAGGTGTGTGTGTGTGTGTGTGTGTTAGTCTCTCACACTCTCATCACATTTATACATCTATAGCTCAAGTGTTGGCTAGGTGTGTGTGTGTGTGTGTGTTAGTCTCTCACACTCTCATCACATTTATACATCTATAGCTCAAGTGTTGGCTAGGTGTGTGTGTGTGTGTGTGTGTGTTAGTCTCTCACACTCTCATCACATTTATACATCTATAGCTCAAGTGTTGGCTAGGTGTGTGTGTGTGTGTGTGTGTGTGTTAGTCTCTCACACTCTCATCACATTTATACATGTATAGCTCAAGGGTTGGCTAGTTGTGTGTGTGTGTGTGTGTGTGTGTGTGTGTGTGTGTGTTAGTCTCTCACACTCTCATCACATTTATACATCTATAGCTCAAGTGTTGGCTAGGTGTGTGTGTGTGTGTGTGTGTGTGTGTTAGTCTCTCACACTCTCATCACATTTATACATCTATAGCTCAAGTGTGTGTGTGTGTGTGTTAGTCTCTCACACTCTCATCACATTTATACATCTATAGCTCAAGTGTTGGCTAGTTGTGTGTGTGTGTGTGTGTGTGTGTGTTAGTCTCTCACACTCATCACATTTATACATCTATAGCTCAAGTGTGTGTGTGTGTGTGTGTGTGTTAGTCTCTCACACTCTCATCACATTTATACATCTATAGCTCAAGTGTGTGTGTGTGTGTGTGTGTGTTAGTCTCTCACACTCATCACATTTATACATCTATAGCTCAAGTGTGTGTGTGTGTGTGTGTGTGTGTTAGTCTCTCACACTCTCATAACATATATACATCTATAGCTCAAGTGTGTGTGTGTGTGTGTGTGTGTGTGTTAGTCTCTCACACTCTCATCACATTTATACATCTATAGCTCAAGTGTGTGTGTGTGTGTGTGTGTTAGTCTCTCACACTCTCATCACATTTATACATCTATAGCTCAAGTGTGTGTGTGTGTGTGTGTGTGTGTGTGTTAGTCTCTCACACTCTCATCACATTTATACATCTATAGCTCAAGTGTGTGTGTGTGTGTGTGTGTTTGTCTCTCACACTCTCATCACATTTATACATCTATAGCTCAAGTGTGTGTGTGTGTGTGTGTGTGTGTTAGTCTCTCACACTCTCATCACATTTATACATGTATAGCTCAAGTGTTGGCTAGGTGTGTGTGTGTGTGTGTGTGCGCACAAAACAGAGTATGCCACAATAAACACACACACAGACACTTGCAGTGGCAGTAAGACCACACACACAGAGACACTGTATAGCTTAAGTGTTGGCTAAGTGTGTGTGTGTGTGTGTTTCTGTGCAAAACAGAGTATGCCATAATAAACACAAACACACACACACACACTTGCAGTGGCAGTAAGACCACACACACACACACGCACACAGAGACACTGTATAGCTTAAGTGTTGGCTAGGTGTGTGTGTGTGTTTCTGTGCAAAACAGAGTATGCCATAATAAACACACACACACACACACACACACACACACACACTTGCAGTGGCATTAAGACCACACACACACAGAAACAAAGTATTGCAGGGAAGCTCTTGGTGTTGGCTGTGGCAATCTTCCACTTCCTCTTCAAACAGAACTGGCAGATTTAAAAAAAAAAAAAAAAAAAAACTTTGAGAGGGTTTCAGAGGCTGTAAACACAGGCAGACAGGCAGACAAAACCCTTTGAGAGGGTTTCAGAGGCTGTAAACACAGGCAGACAGGCAGACAAAACATTACCCTTTGAGAGGGTTTCAGAGGCTGTAAACACAGGCAGACAGGCAGACAAAACATTACCCTTTGAGAGGGTTTCAGAGGCTGTAAACACAGGCAGACAGGCAGACAAAACATTACCCTTTGAGAGGGTTTCAGAGGCTGTAAACACAGGCAGACAGGCAGACAAAACATTACCCTTTGAGAGGGTTTCAGAGGCTGTAAACACAGGCAGACAAAAACTGAGACTGACTGACATGTTGTAGCAACCATTGGACTTTGGAAGCAAAAGGACAACATAAAACCATATCAGGTGAATAAATTCATATTTTTATTAGTGCTGGCAAAATTAATGCTCAAGTGATTAATTAAAAAATAATAATAATTTGATTAAAAAAATGAACTCAGATTAATCCTGGTTCCACTTTCATGGCAGATATTGTGTTCAATTTCAGATATAAAATGGCTAGGTTTTTAAGTGAACCAAAGAATATGTCCTAGCTCCTGAATTTTCAGCATGTTTGGGGAATCTGTAGGAGATAGGTGTGAATTGGTCATTAGAGAAGAACAAAGCCAGCTATTTAGCATCAGGGTTTTATCAGGGCTAAATAAGGGTCCAACATACCCTAGCATCCAAATTCTTACTAGAAGAAATTAGTTGCGATTAAAAGTGATTAATCATGATCATAGTTCATGCAGGTTGGGGAAGCTAGCTATCTGTACAGTCACTATATTTTCAATGCTTGGTTTTAAATGTTGGATCTGTCATTATACTAAACAAAGTGTGGGGATATTTTGAGCCTTAATATGTTTTTTTTTTTTTTTTTTTTGTTGCAATATACTTTGGGTCCTTGTCACACTGAACTTTTCCTTTAAACAAAAAAAGTTTTTTCGAAATCGAACACAAAGTATGGAAGATGACACATGGAATGAGGAATTTACATGACTGGTCAAAATTACCAATATTCCATTTAGAACCGGAATATTCCCTGTATGTTCTCAATTCTAATTCTTTACCAGTAGACTGTATTAGGTGTCCTTACATTCTAGAATTTTGAGGTCCAGCGCCATCTTGAGGGTAGAGCGGGGGAAGAGCGACGAATTTCCCCCAGGTCATGAGCTATGACCAATAACCCCCGGCAATATTTAATACATATAATGTCAAACTCTGGCGTTGAAGCAGTCAAAGCTCTTTGTAGATCATGTATACCCGTCAAACTTTCGAAACTTACGAAAGTAACTGCTTTTTAAGATCTGCCGCGATTAACTTTAAGCGTCAAGAGCAATGTTTACTACATAGTGCAATGTAGCCCCCCGCATTCAAATCGCTATTTGTAAAACATTTAAAAGTCTCGACACAGCATGATACCTCGGTCACAACATTATCAGAGCCCCTACACGTGGAATCGAGCATTAAAAACATCCTTGGTGTACGCGTGTTTTTCAAAGAATGTTTAGGAACTATGCACTTACCAGACCAGATTAACCACCTGACGTTAGTAACGTTAGCAACTCGCACTGACTGCTTGCGACGGAGAAATAGTAACGCTATGTGTGAACGTCGACTGGGAGTAAACGTTGTAAGCATGTTGACTGGCTAAAGATTTAGTAATATTTGGCAGTGCCTAACTTTCTTAGATACATAATGTGGGAGCAGACATTACGAGCTGGCACAAGTGATCGCAGCCCAAGTAGCAAAAAATCCGCGGCCCGAAAGCGGCTCGATTGTGGCATGAACACTCGGCCGAGACTCGGGATTGAATCTAGGTCCGATTTCACTCCCGAGCGCTCGGCGCTTTAACGGCCCGAGTACAGAATGCCGAATGTTAATTAATCGGCCCGCTTGTGGTTTGGGCGTCAAGCCAGGGGGAAAAATGCACTCGGCCCGCTGCCGGTGTTCCATGTTGGATGGTTTTCCTGTTGACTGGCGATGTTTGCCTAATTCCACTTATATGCATAGGTCCTGCCCATGGAAATTCAAATGGCCGGTCGTGGCAAACCCCTCATTTTCACGATACACATTTCAAGGGGAAAAAAACGCAATAAAGATCTTTCCAAAAGTTTGGCTTACTGTCTAGCCTTCCTGTCCTCTAACATTATACAAAAAAGTCGCAATCTGCTATGTTAGCAGAAAAACACGACGATAGATAATATCGTTTTCAGTCGTGATTGAAACCATGATCACAAGAGCAAGACTGAAAATTTTTTTTCTTGCCCTTATACGCTTCCTTCTACGCCACTAGGGATTTCCATTGAATGAACATAAAATTATAAATCATTTTAATTAGAGCCTAGGCCATATGCTGTCCATGTCAATTTGGTGCTATCACAAGTTAACATAATCACAAGCTCAGCGAGTTTGATACAGAAATATGGGTCATTATCATCGATGCAATGACAATCAAAAGGGATCACGCTTCAAATGCATCAAGTTTTGCAGCATGCAGTTAAAGAGAACCTATGCAGGATCCGGTGGCGTCATCCAGTAAGCTAACAACCAAACAAGCAGTTATTTAGCGTTTCTGCCAATAATCCTCCATTTAGAATTGCATAGTCAATGGTGATCGCCGCTAACAAAATGTATCGACAGTTGAATGCGCTGAGAAGTCACAAATCGCGTTGTAATTCAAACAGTAAACTCTGGCTAAGTCACGTGACCTAGCTTGCTTGCTAACCAAAACTTACGATAGCCGGGACGCGCTGCCTGATCTTGCATAGGCGGTATCTGCCTCTAGGAGGGTCGGATAATCTCGTGAAGGGGCTCGTTTTACTCCGGAACATGTCATTTATCAAGTCTAGTGAGTTCTTGGCAATTTACATAAAGGTGTAATGAATAGGAAACGTCGAAATTTTACCTAAAAGTTGCATGTGGTGGCTTTAACATACGAAATAACATAGCCTACGAAATCCTGTTTCCGATAAAACCAGACTTATGAAATTACATTCTCAGCTTGGCTTCTTTATGCATTGAGCTCCAAATAGCCTGTGTCAAAATTTGTTAGGGGGGATTGTACTAACATCTCGAGTGGCGTAAAGGGATAGGTCAGTATCTTTTAGAAATGTTTAGAACATTTTTGCGGCCAAGGTTCGAGTTGCATAGTAATTTCATTCATTTTCTCTAGTTAGTAAGTTTTATAAACGCAGGTTGTGGTGAGGAGAGTGTGTAGGCCACAATGCTGATGCCATTTGGACTGGTAGGATTGTTTACTGGTATCAAACTCGCTGTGCTTGTTTATGTTAACTTGTGATAGCACCAGTTGACATGGGTGTAGCCTATTTACCTCTAATATTAACCTGTGACATAGGCCCTAATTAAGTCAAATATCTGTGCAGCAGCGGCATTACGACGAGCCTGGTGGCGTAACAGGTTACGCATGGACTCTTTTTGAAGTTTACTCTTTGCTCCCGTGATCATGGTTTCGATCACGGCTGAAAACAATATTATCTATCGTCGTGTTTTTCTGCTAACATAGCAGATTACGACTTATTTTGTATAATGTTAGAGGACAGTAAGGTTAGACAGTAAGCCAAACTTTTGGAAAGGTCTTTATTGCGTTTTTTTCCCCTTGAAATGTGTATCGTGAAAATTAGGGGTTTGCCACGACCGGCCATTTGAATTTTAATGGGCAGGACCTTTTTCCTGGTGAACCGTAGCCTGTAAGTAACAGGCTTCTGGCACACTGCCCTTTCACGCCTCTCCGCAGGCGTGGTTTAGTCAAAAGATGCTTGCACGTGGTTGGAGCAACCTCATATGAATGACATGACACTTCGACCACTCACGTTGAAGCTTTGTGACGTTGGACGTATCGTCACATAAGCGCCGCCAGGTCGGGAACCAAAACGGAAACGTCATACCCACTGAAATCCCTCCCTACGATCCTGATTCGTCGTGCTGCCCCGGTTATTTCGAAAGTGAAGGAGGAGAGCGAATCACTGGTGTACCAGAAGCCTGTTACTTACAGGCTACGGTTCACCAGGAAACAGGACCTTATGCATATTAAGTGGAATTAGGCAAACATCGCCAGTCAACATGAAAACCATCCAACATGGAACACCGGCACCCCGAGTGAGAGCACGCAAGCTACCCTCCCTGTAAAATATTTTCCGAAGATTAAATTACCCTAATACTTTGCTTTTATCCCATTTAAATTGTTTAGATTTCATTGCATTTTTACTTTCGCTTTTGCCCGTCTTGAAACATTTATCGAAGGAGACTTTGAATTGGATTCATTTCAAACAGCGAAAATATCAACACAAATAATAAAAGTCTTTAAACTTACAAGGGCAAATAGCTGTTTCCAAAAATAAAAACACTATGTCTTGGACAAGATGGTGACAAAAAGCATGGGCTAATTTCATAATATATAGTTTAACTTGCTAATTTACATTGCTGACATTACAATAGCCTCCTGAATATTCAAATCATTAAGTAAACCATAACACATTTGTCATGAAAACTTTTTATTAAATGCAAACCACTGGACCACAGGCTGTGCCATGTAAAAAGGTATGAGTATCTTTAGTCTTGTTGATGTGCAGCAGGGGGTAGATGCAGCAGACTTTCCAGGTGTTGTGGTTTTGCAGCTGGTAGTTGTGTAGAACATACGCCCTTCAAGTGGTAAGATGCCAAGAGTCCTGTGTCTAAGTCCATACACTGTAAACTGTTTGTTTAGGTCTTCTAACTTGCTCTTCGGATCACAAGTCAAAGGCAATTACAAAGGCAAACACTTCATCCAACTGCATGAGTACATCCTTGGCTGCAAAACACAAAGAATAAAAGCAAGCATTAGTAAACTATTGGAATTACAATGGTAAAGACAAACATGCTCCACACTGTCTGGAATACAAACACAAATAGGACTGATCAAGAGATACATTGACCCTTATTTATGAAACAAACAGACATCAGTGCAAGTCTGAGTGCAGAAATCACTTGTGACCGGGGTCATGTGATATGAAGACACAAGGAAATACAATTCCTTTTCTTCATACCTCCTTCACCTTATCATGTTTGTTATTACTTGTCACCATAAGAGACCTATCACAGAGTTTTCATTTGTCAGAGACGGATTGTTATGAATGTTTGGATGCCTTTAAAGTGTGACTTACATTTGTATGTTGATGCCAAATCCTTTTAGCAGCATCTTTCATTCTGGTTTGTGGCTGTTGCTGGGTGCAGCAGATCCATCAAGTGCTGTGACATCCTGCTTGGCAGCAACTGAGTAGGACATGAGATGAAAGGTTTTGAGATCAACTGCAAACACCACTATTCCACACAAAAACCTACTAAATTGATTGTGATGGATGTGTAAAGAAGATATTAAGTAATTATACAAAGCTGACTTCAGTAAAAACAGGTATTACCTTATCTCCAAGGGTGAAGACAGTTGGATGCAGCAGTTCTCTGGAGGTCTGTTACAGGAGTTGGAGAACACTCAGTGCAGATAGTCTAGGAAAACTCCATCAGGGCCCTGTGTGGTGCAGAGATTTAGGGAAAGATGCCATCTAGATGTTATCAGGGATGAGGTTAGATGTCATGGTCAGGAGCTGTGAAGTTCAGTGTAGAAGAGCAGTGGTGACAAACTCTATGCGATGAGGTCCCTCTGGCTGTGATCAATTTGATTGGAGATTAATGTCCTCATCCCTGCTGCCCAACTATCAAAAGGAAAAAGATAGACCTTCAATGACTTTTTGTGATGAGTACTTTTAGTCTAAGCGAATTAGCCCAAAAAAAGGGTCAAAGGTGGAAGTAAATATAGCCAAAGCATATTTTGTATCATTTGAAGCAGAATTTTCTGTAGAATAAGAATTTGGGGTGCCTGCAGCACCAATTTGTACCGGGAAAAAATTATAGGGCTTTAAATAGGCCATGGTATAATGATTATTATATAGGTCTGAATAGGGCTATTTTTTTCCTTTGGTCCTATCAACATAAAACTTTATACAATGAGAGTACTCATGGAAAGTAGCATTTTTTTGTATTACAAGTTTTCCTGCAAAATAATTTTAATATGCTAATGAGCTATACGCTAGTCAAATTAGCCCCAAATGCACCCTTATACATGGATAGTGAAGAGATGAAGAGGGTGGGACCTGTCTCAATTCACTTTAAATGACACCCTGTGTGTAATCTTTCAGAAAAGGTATAGCATAAGGGGTAAAATAGCTTTCTCTCAACGCCTCAGCTCCAAATACATTGGCTATACACCAAAATCACCAATACCCGCTGACCTATAAATGGGTATCAAGGGGAGGAAGGAGGTGGAACCTGTCTAAATTTATGTTTACTGAGATCCTAAAGCCCCCAGCTTTCAAGAAAAGTATTACTTGTTACGGTTTATTACTTTCTAATATATTCCATTGGCACTTTTGTTCAAGAAAGGCCCATATTTTTTAATATTCCACCAAAATAGGCATAAGCTTTAAAATAATAAAGGGGGTAGGATGTGGAAAATATCTTGCAGGTGGAATCCTGGGCATATAAGCTTTCAGAAAATATATAGTTTATGGGGTCTAATATGTTTCCCCTACATGCCACTGGCCTAAATGTCACCAAAAATTACCAATTTTTCAAATGCCAAATTTCTAAAATTTTGGGATTTATTGTAATGAGTAGGGTGGAGCATACCCCAATGGCAAACATATCATGCTATGTAATATCCTGAAGGTGTTTGCTTTCAGAAAATGTATGGAATGTATGGTGAAATTAGTCCTCCCTTCATGCTTCAGGCCAAAATGTAGTAGTAGTACAAAATCCACCCGAATCCCATTCATTTGGACTAATGGTCCACTCAAAGCTCAATAACTTTTTTCTGGAAAATTTTGGTTCTGCAGGCACCTGATATCCCAAATCTACGTAAAATTGTGGTTCAATTGATACCAAATATGCTTTGGCTATATTTACTTCCACCTTCAACCCTAACCCTGTGGTCACACGGGAAGGCAACTGGGCAATTTGAACAAGCAACTCGGTTGCCAAGGAGGCGTGACTCGTATGAAGTTAGTTGCTACCGTTCGTTGCTAATATATGCGTCTGGTAGCGGCAACGTATATCGCCACAGATGTATTTTTGTGTTACAAAACCCATGTTTTCAGTTTTATCTTACCTCATTTGCCGCCTCGTTTTACAAAATATCACGTCATAAGTCCTTAACTTCTTAGGTTGTCAACAGATAAATGCGATTTTTGAGTTAGCTCTGCCATGACAGGTGTCAGATCAAAATTGTTTTTGAAAGTATAGATACAGACGGCAAGTCCAGGCACGCCCATAAAATCAGCTCCTCGTGTCCCCCATGTGGGGGAAAACAAACCCTAAATTAGTGAAGGAGTCAATGGCATGCTAAGCTACAAGTTACACTGAGCACCATCTACAAGGAGCCAGACACATTTTTGAGGACAATGCCTGAAGGTAGTAATGATGGTCAGATGGTCCGATGTGAATTCTGTACTTGACACCCCTCCAAACGCGATACTGATGACAATTTAGATGATGTTTGTTAGCTTCATTAGCTTGCTAACTAGCTAACTTCATTGATCACCACAGTAAATGTAGCTAACTTTAGCTTGCTTAACTGAGCTAATCAGACTTGTGATTGAAAGTTGCTTTACTTTTGACAGGAGCAGAGACGGCTCATGACATTTCTGTTAGTGTAACTGCAATAAACAAATGATGGAAAAATAATTTTAGTCTAAACAC
>JAODXP020002628.1:0-30137 GCA_027497455.2 Sardinella longiceps | reverse complement strand
ATAGTCTCTAGCTCTCCTCAATACTGTGATGATCCGGATAAAATGATGCATTACACATTATTGTCAGGATACAACTGGCTTTTCAACATTCAATATAATTTTACTCTTTGCCATTTGATATTCAAGCACAATGCTAACCTGCCATGACATTATCACCCACCCTGAACAAATGTATCTCTAAAACAAACACATCTCTTGCCCACCACACCACAGTGAGTCGACCTAGATCTAGGTGTGTACTCATTGCATTCCGTTTCACATTAACCACAGACTAATAAAGGCTATCAGCTAAGCGAAGATGGAGAGCGTACAGTACACCGTCTGTATTCTACATAACAAATCTAACCACTGCTGTCTGTATTCTACGTAATAAGTCTAACCACTGCTGTGTCTGGCTGTCTATCTCTTTCTGAAACCATAAGAAGCGCACATGTCAACGGCATGTGCACATATGCCTATTCTAGTTGTTCATAGTTTCCGTAACATTTTCGACAGCAGCTTGCTTTAAGCATGTCTCCAACCACATGTTCATTATGTCCTGCCATACTGTTCCGTGCACACAGGCAGGCCTACTTGTAATTATATCCTGCACAAAAGCTTTATTTAAAATATGGAGGCCCATACAGAACATATACAGAAACCTCTGATCATCTTAACCAACACGGCATCTTGCTGTGGTATGCTTAAGTCTGTCTACTGGGAAGGCTCAGAAAAAACTTCGCCATCCTGTCCAAAGTCATGCATAAGTGTTCATAAATCTTTCTCATAACAAACTGCAATTTTGTAAAGGCAGGGTTTCCCGCAGCGCTTTATAGGGCGGCCTTGGCAAAAGCTGCCCCCCGCCTTGCCTACGTTCCCCCGACTCTTTTTTTTTTTTTTTTTTTCTTTTTTTTAACGCATAGGCCTACTTAAGTAAGACATGGCTGCATCATTATCATTGCGCGATGAGGCCGAATAGCAGCACCTGAGGGTTACATACGGTAGCCTATTACTGCTTCATCTATTACCTATTGCTACGCCGACATTATTAGTTTATGGGAAGACGCTAATTAACCGACAACTGGAATACATGCCATGGTCGTGGGTAGGACACCTGGAGGTGCGTGTTTATGTTTCATAAAGAGAATAATAGTGTATGGTCGTGGCTTACCATAACTGTCAATGCTCATCTTGACAGAAAAAAAATCTGCACGTTGACAGCAGTTTACCAAAGTCACCAAATAAAAGCAGCAAAGTTAGCGGTCAACGGTAGCCAATTTACGATCGATATAAATAACGTTAACATTAGCGCTATTTACGGTATAAATTTGTTATGCCTAGTAACGGCAATAATTTGTTATGCCTACTAATGATTAATAATATTAGAATTGGAAAGTTCATCCACTCTCTTTCTCTCTCCCTCTCTCCCTTCAGTTGCGCACACAGACACAAACGCTCCCTGCCTGTCTCCTCATCGTGCATGTAGCAGTTGCGCACACAGACACACACGCTCCCTGCCTGTCTCCTCATCATGCATTGATTTGATGCAGGAGATAGGCCTACAATCTTCTTTACTTTTTGGTAAACTTAAAACAAGTGTCAAATAGCATTTATTCATCCAGTTGAATTTCATTTATGCATAACATGCTATTGATATTGCTGTTTAAAACCTCAAAATCCCATTACTCTATCAATTGTATAGATAATAGCCTAATCAACAGAATACTCAATTCCAAAAATATCTGATTGCACTTAATTGCACTGTGATTGTAGCCTGCTTACTTTGATTACTTTATTTATTTGTTCAGTAAATAAGGGGAGGAAAGTTAGGATGATTCTAAGGGCCTGGCACTGACAGGGGAGCCCAGAGAAAATTTTAATATTAAAATCAATATTTGAGGAGTCCAAAATAGTTTTTTGTCATAGGGCCCAAAATTTCTAGCAGCTTTGTAAAATTGTCAAATTTGTGCCCCCTCGGGCAACGCCCCCTCCCCCCGGTCATCTACCCACACCTGGGTGACCCAGACACCGATTGCCCAGGCCACGCCCCCTCCTCCCTGGTCACCACCTTGCCAAGCTCATTTTCTGCGGGAAACCCTGAAAGGTAATTCAAAAGTGAGGGGGAGGGAATAACGAACATGTTCCTATGCTGTTGAACTACAAGCTGCTGCAAGTTCTGAGACATCGCTCTAAACAGTGTGCTGATTGGCTAAGCCGTACGCCGATCTGAGCTAGGCGGCTTGGCCAGACTACTGTACAAGCCAAAATTTTTGGGCGAAAGTACGTTGGATGGCGTCGCCGACCGATTTGGTCATTGAAATTGATTTAGCATGGACTTCTATTACTGAAGTGGCAATAATAACAAGTCAGTGGTTATTAAAACCAGGTAGCATTGTTGATTACTTACAGCATTGTTTGTATTGAGGATTATTTGCATTTATCACTCTTACACGCCAGTGCTTTCGGTGCTTTGCACGAATATAGTCCCAAGACTGCCTGCCGTCGGCAAACCTTTTGATGTAATGGCATTGGTATTTGTACTCAATTTCAATGTACAGGTCAAAAGATGAAATTCCGGAAATTCTTGAGTTCATTTATGTCTATTAGTGAACGAGTAGCTTAAATGGCAACTCCAAATTATGGTGCCCTATGCTGAGCTAAAGCTGCGCTTTTGGATAAAGACAACGACGGGGCTGATTGAAAAACGCTTTTGCTCACTTATCCAACTCAGGGGAATATGGTCAGGGACTACATTTCACCTCGGGGTAGTCTATTGTAAGGCCTGTACTCCAAGACTGGCAAGTGGCCTGCGGGGCACTGTGACCTCTGTCAACTAGTTTGTGTAACGGAGGCCAGCTAACTTGGCGGAAGTCCTCACAATCCAATTCCCTGGGCGCTTCTAGTGGCTGAGTTAGAAGCTCAGGCTTTTAGCTCAGTGGTTAGAGCGCTTGACTCCCACACCACGAGTGTGTAGCTTACGGGGTGGCGGGTTCGAGATCCGTGTGCGGTGCGGACCGCCACCGGCTACATTGGTGCATTAATCTATTCTCAAAGTTGGGTTGGGAGCTGGGTCAAAATAGGTAAGTAAACTGATGACTTTTACCTTGACATTTTAGCTCTGGTTTATCCCTAACCAAATTGCACACTAGGGGGCGAGAATGAGTTTTCAAACCTGTGAATTACAAAGACTACCACAACAAATCGCACATGTGCTAACATGGATGCAGCTACAAAGCCGTCTGGTTTGCTTTATGGAAAATTATTAAGAAGCTTCCAAATGGATACATTGAAAAGACAAGAGTTGTTTGCAGCGTATGCAATGCGGAATTAGTTTATTGTAGGAGTTCTTCCAGTCTGAAGTATCACTTAAACACAAAGCACCCGTTTGATAATGTTGCTGATACTGGGTCAAGCACTGATGCAACCCTGGGGAAAAGATGCCGCCAAACTACTCTGTTTGAGTGCAACCGAGGCAAGTGGGTCAGCGCAGCTCTATCAGACAAGCTAACAAATCTCCTCACTTAGTGGATTGCCACTAGCTGTTGGCCCATAAATATGGTTGAGGATGATGGGCTCGACTTTGTCCTCCAGGCAGCCACAGGTGACCCATCCTACAAACTGCCTCCGAGGCGAACTATTTTTCAGAGAATAGTATGTGAACAGCTTTCTCAAGCAGTCATGCATTTTGATTGATTCTCTCAAACGCGACAGGCCCAACATCTGTTTTTTTTTTGACTGAGGTCGATATCCTCTAGACCAATCAAAGTTCACTCAGAGTTGAGAGTTGAACAGGACAGGACTCTACATCTGATGACAATAACTGAAGTGAAATAACAGTGTCTAAAAGTTGACAACAAAGACAGAATGAAATGAACATCTTTGTGAAATACAGTTTTCTGTGTAGGTACCAATTTGCAAGTCAACATTCCTCACAGTGTTATGCAAGTACTATTTTTTTTAATTTTTTTTTTTTACAAGCGAGAGCTTGATAAACTGGCAGCAATACCGGATGTGTGGGACAAATGGGTTAGTCAGCTACCTTAACTCTACAATCCAGGCCCCAATGTGACTGGATGAATGTCTGGTTGGATTCCATGAACGGTGTCCATTCAGACAATACATGCCGAGCAAATGGGCAAAATATGGCTTTAAATTTGAGCAGCCTGTGATGTGAATATACCGGTGTAAACTGGCGAACCCCAAGGTGACGCCCCTAAAACTTCAGGGCAAGAGGGTGGTACTTGACATGGTTGAAAGACTCTGTGGTCATGACATTATATGCCCTGGGCGAAGAACTGTTGAAAAGAAACCTTACCATGTAAGGGACAGTGAGGAAGAAAAAGCCAGAGCTCTCACCTGACCTGATTACAAAAAAGGACAGGATGGTAAAATCCTCAATGTTTGCCTTCAGAGACAAGGCCACTCTTGCCTCATATTGCCCCAAGAAAAATACACTTGTATTCCTGATGACCACTATGCATATAAAGATGCCATCATAAGCACCAGGGAAGACCGAAAGCCCCAAATGATCCTGGACTACAATGCAACCAAAGGAGGTGTTGATAACCTGGAGAAGGTCACAGCCACATACAGCTCCCAATGCATGTCTGCCAGTTGGCCTCTTGCCTACAATGGTTTCATGCTTTAGGAGGAAATTAATCCAGACTGGAGTGGCGTGAAACTAAATTAAAGGAAGATGTTCCTGGAGGAGCTGGGTTATACGCTGGTGGAACCCCAGATCTAGCAGCAACAGCACCTAGCCTACTGAAAGCATCAGCAGCGATTATTGCTTTTGTGAATGAAATCCAAACACAAGCAAGGTTACGGTAAGTGCAATGCAAATTAATATATCCAAATGTAACTATTACTGAAATGTGAATGTTTTTTCAAAATATTTTTAAATATTGTTAAGTGGGCAGACCACTCCAGCGTACGTAAAAGTCAGGCAACTGAAAAAGGAAGGTGATCTGCATTTTGGGGGCAGAGGCACTTGACATTCGTACTGGTGACAGTGCTTTCGCAAAAATAGTGGACTTGACAAATAAAATAATGCAAGAGAATGATGTTGAAAATTGGGATACAAACACTGTGCCCCCTCACTCACGAAAACTTCCCAATCGACTTGAGGGAAGTGTGGTAATGTCGTCCCAAGGAAGGTCAACAAGAGTGAGGAGTGACGGTGACTTGCGAGCCATTTCAAACGAACTGATTGACTGTCAACTGAATGAACTAAATACCAGATTCCGCAGTGACTCTCCTGTCAACTAGACACAATAGTGACACTGATACTGACTTGACCAGGGGCGTATTTCACAAAACCAGAGTAAGTAGATCCAAGATAAGTGACGAAGACGGGGCTTGACCAAGCCTCTTCTAGGTAAACAAGCTCAAAACGTTTCATGAACGTCAAGCACGGATGAGTTGAGGCTGCTAGGTCAAGCCGGGTCTAAGTAATTCTCACTCGCAAAGTTGACAGATTATAGAATCCTTCTAACACGTGAGGGTGTATTTGGAGTGACAACTGACTGAACCAATGAGATACCAGAATTATCATCAGTATAAACTAAGCCTGGAACTTAGCCTCATCAGGAGCAGGCTAGGTTCCAAGTATAAATTGCCACGGTAACTTATATGAGATCTCTTCTGTGAAACCAAGTCAATGCTATGTTCATCCAGGATAACCCAGTAAGCCTCCCTAAATCCCCTATCTTGGTTTTGTGAAATACCCCCAGAATGAGTGAAAGGCTCAATGATGTGGGATCAATGTTAAACTTGTTTGCCCTGGATCAATGGGTTCGGTTTAGGGCTAGGGTTAAGGTTAGGGTTAGGCTTAGGGTTAGAGTACATTGATCCAGGACAAACAAGTTTAACATTGATCCTGGACTCTTAATTACTTGGTGATATCAGACCTTGCGTCCAAACCCTTGCCAGTAGATGCCTCTATGCGTAAAATCTCACGACAGGTTTTCTCATTACCAGGCCCAGCCACATTTGGTCGAGCCCACCCAAAATGAAAATCCTGGCACCGTGGCTGAGGCAAACCAGGCACTGGCTTAGCTGGATCAGCTCTGCTAATCATAGCAAACTGAAATCATTTTTCCATATTGGTATGCGACTCAAAATGAAAGCCATGTCATGCAGATTGGCCTAGCCATTGTCTTCAACAATGCAAAGCACAGCAGCTATGTATATTATTGATAGTAGCCTAGATGTCACTATCAAAATGCCAGCTCATGTACAATGTAGATTTTTCCATGTGTATACATCCTGAAAATGATCAATTGAAATAAGTTTCAGGACCAGGATACTTTTTTATCAGGCTTTAGTTCTGCCACATAAGCTTAAATATCCACAGTAGGGACGTATGTTCCACAGCTCTATGTTCCCACAACTCTTATGTTTCCACAGCTCTATGTTCCCACAGCCCTATATTCTCACATTTCAAGATTTTTTTTTCTTTCTTTCTTCAAAGTCAGGTACTATAGTCCCACATTTCTACCCCTACCTAGTAGACCCCCTATGTAAGTTCAAGCAAGATTCGATCTTTGGTATTATTTGCCCTCATGGTGCCTTCGAGGTAGTGGGGTTTAGGGTAAGGGTTAAGGTTCTTTTATGCTGTGCTGCCTAGATTCATAGTCACGATGAAAACGATCTTCATCCACTCTCGTTTTCAGAACGTTTTGCATCCACATTACACAACGATTTTATATTCATCCACCTCAGCGATCATTTTTAAAATCGACCTCAGCAAGCATTTTTGTTTTCAGTTTCAGAATCTATTAATTCTAATGTGAACGGAAGGGCTAACTGGATAAATATTACCTGTGCTGGTGTGAACATGCCCTTATCGGAACATTTTGCTGTGGGAAAATAGGGTCTAATTTTTTTTAAAAAAAAGCTTTGTAATGTGAGAGCATGGGGCTGTGGGAACATAGGCCTAATTTCCAAAAATTCTGTGAAAAAGAAAAATTCCTAACAAATTTGGGAACAGGTCACCCTACACCCCACAAGAACTCCAATGCAGGAACATACTTCAAAAGTGATACTTGTTTGGAAAAACAACTCCTCTTCATCCTCCTGAAATTGTAACTTTGACTCATACAAGCATAAGTATTTCTGCGCAAAAATTACTAAAAATTCACAGAATTTTTAAAATAAATTCTGTCACTGACCACTTGAGCTCGCTCGTGGACCACACTATGAGAGCCATGGCTTTAAAATATTGGGGACCACATCCTGCTTCTAATATTGTTGATGACGGCACTGTAATGAGTCTCCTTCCGCAGCACGGTGATAGCCAGGAGCAATATCACCTTCATCATACTGTTCAGTTCTGCATGTCTACAAAATGGGTGTCTTACTCCTCATAGGTGAGTGAAACTAAACTCTAGACTAATTGATGTTGAATGCTATGCAATATACAGTAGGTTCAACTATTTTTAATGTGATTTTAAATTTCAGGGTAGCATGCTGAATTTTACTAGGTCTTGCTTTGGCAATGGCAATGGTCTTGCATGGAGAATCTTTGCACCTTGATTAGCTCCTATCTAAACTGCTCCTATTGTGCAGGCTTTATGTTACCGGAATTATTTGCTTGTTATTGTTATTTTAGGGATACAAGGATGTTCTTTTTGTGCCTTTGTGTGTGTAGTTATGGGTATATGCTACTCGGACACCCACCTTAAATCCGTGGAAGATTTTTGTTATTATTATAATAATTATTCCAAAACAGTGTATGGTCCTTTTCACAGCTGGAAAACATCTAGGATAAATTTTCAAAACAATGCCAAATGATACTTTGTTTTTTGGTTCCAATGAAAAGTGAAATGCTAGAACTAAAATATCTAAATTCATTGTTCTTAGTGTTGCATGAAAACATTGAAAGTATTGAAGTAAGCAATGGCGCTGTTTGTGTGTGTACAAATTGAAAAGTACGGCACGGGCGTCCTTTTCCCAAAAGCATAATTGCAACCACCAGATTCGGATGCAGTTGTGTGTATCGAGACAATTAACGACTGATTTAATTTAGGTGGTGATTGGTGATCCAGAACATCATCTGGAATTTATATTTTGTCTGTGACCACATTGCCTTGGTGAAGGTCTACACCTTCCAAGTGCTTTTCTAGTTGTCATTAATTGCAGAGTTTGGTTCCAAAACACTATAAAATCCCTATTTATACATTTTCAGAAATCACTTTTTTACATTTTATTTTCTAGACCTATCCATGTAACAACTTATGGGTTACTTTTACATGATTTATTTTCAATAAAAGGAATGAAAATTTAGGTTTGGTCAATAATTACTGAGATATATATATTTTTTTTTTTACAGCGGTTTATATAGCGTTTTGAAACCAAGCTCTTTGAATATATTGTAAGAGCCAAAAAGTAGAATTAATAATTGACGTTTTATTTTCATTATTCACATATTGTATAATGCTTATTTCATGGCATTGTGTAATTGATAATATAACTAGAAAAGCGCTGAGAGAGCACAGACCTCCGGCATGACAATGTGGTCACAGATGGTGTTCTGAGTGAGCGCTACCAAAATCGAATCAGTTCTTACTTGTCCCACAACACACGTTGTCCGAAACTTTCATCCAAATCCGTGCAGTACTTTTCGAGTTATGTTGCTCACAGTCAGACAGACACACACACACACACACACACACACAGACTCACACACGCTGAGCAAAACATAACCTCCTTGGCGGAGGTAATAATAATTAGAAGGATTGTTGATGCACAGTGTAATAGTTGACACTCCCTTAAAGGAAAATACTGAAGTGAATTCAAGCAAAGCCCTGTTAAAAGAACTTGCTAAATGCACTAGTTAGTGGGTGGAACAAAATAATTTGGTACAGCACAGACCAAACGCGAACACAGAGGCGAACAGGCACTTCACACTGAACCAATGGTGCCTGACTGTTGGAAACCGAAAGTAAGATCTGAGGTTACATTGACTCAATGTAAAGTGTTTCACATTCGCGTTAGGTCTAAGCTGTTCGAAATTCTTTCATTTCATTCGAAATATATTGCTGTTAGCAGTCTAACAGCAATATATTTCACAAGAAATGAAACATTTTCGAACAGCACAGAACGTGAGTCAATGTAACCTCAGATCTTACTTTCTGTTTCCAACAGGTCCCATTGATTCAGTGTAAAGTGCCTGTTCGCTTCTGCGTTCGGCCTGTGCTGTACCAAATTATTTTGTTCCACTTGCTAACTAGCGCATTTAGCAAGCTCTTTCAACAGGGCTAAGTTTAAATTCACTCCGGTACTCTCCTTTAAACTTACTCGGGACTTATACTTAAAATTCATGTAACTCAGCATGTGCAGTCACTCTGAGAGAGAGCTGTGCTAGGCATGGGAGCAAAACGTTTACTTACCGTGTGAACCTTTTAATAGTGTAAGAAGTGTAATATTTCAAATTCATAACTAAAGACTAAAAAGTTAACATGATTCTTCTCAATGGCTCTTCTCCAACAAAGGCATTTCATGTGTTTTAGTCACATCTTCTGAAACCGGTGGGTCAAATTTGATTTGGTTTTAATTCATATAATTTTACCTAGCACATACTTTAAGTGATGGTTCAGAGTTGATTTACAATAGGGTCTTTTGCAGCATGACAACCAATGAAATGCTTCACACGAAGTACCTACGATACCTTGGTAGGACATTGGCCAAGTTAGCAACTTAGGCAAAATGGCTTACTGCAATAGGCTCCTTGCACATAAACATTCTTTAATGATGCTCACTTATTTCCGTTTACATTGACCACATAACAATCGTGATAGAAGAAAACTCCCACAGACTTACATTTGGATGTCAGCTGTCAGTCATAGCAAAGTCCTCTCAAACAAAACCGCTAACAGTAGCCATTTAGTTAATTTAGAATTAAGTTAGGTGCTAAAATTCTAACGTAACTACCAGCATTCTATCTCAGTGATTGCGGCCAGCGGTAACCGGAGTCTTTCAGTGAATTGCTAATGGAATCTCCAGCACCTTGCCTAAATTACTCCACTAAAATCATGACGTTACCATACTTCAACAGCAGTCCAAATACAAATTCTTGCACAATCAAGTTACAATGATGCAGCTGTAGCAGCAGAGAAGCTATCAGGCTGCCGTTGTTTTTACTAAGCTCCAGGACAACTTACAAACTTTTCAATGCATTGTTTTTTGAGTGCAGACCAGGAGCCAGTTACCTGATGATGAGGTCATTTAGGCGGTATGCTGGAGTTTCCATTCGTGGTTGCTATGAGCCATTTGGCTTAATCTGCTTAACTCTGCCAATGTTCAAACAGCAAGGTTAAAGGAATGTTCCGGAGTCAACTCATCCCAGGGTCCTTTGAACCATGAAGTGTTTTCAACCATAATTGAACACTTGCTGAGTTAGTGAGCTATACAGAATAGCTCAATGCAAGTGCTAACTTCAAACTTGGTAACATGAAATGTTTTATTAGTGTAGTAATTTTGGAGTTAGACTCAAGTTCCAAGAGTGCTTGCACTGAGCTAATCTGTCTAGCTCGCTAACTCGGCCAGTGTTCGACTATGGTTGAAAACACTTTGGATGCGACACTTGGCTGGACGTCATTGTTCAAAGGACCCTGGGGTGAGTTGACTCCAGAACATTCCTTTAAAAGAAATTAGAGTGAAGTATTTGGCTGGAAGTCATGGTGCAAAAGTCCCTAGTGTAAATACTCTGAACTATAATAATAATAATAATAATAATAATAATAATAATAAAAACAAATACATGTCTATTTTACTTGTACATTGTGCAATTCTTTATCTGTGTAATGATTTACAGATTCAAGTTCTGTCAAAATCTTTTCAACTAAAGCCCTATTCGCACGGGATTAGTGTTACCTATGAACCTCTGGTGATTTGTAATAATTGCGGAGGATGTCTGTGATCTTAGTCCCGTGCGAATGCGCCATGTCTGTAATTTGTAAAGTAAAAATTCCACCGAAAATTACCTACTGTATTTCGCCAAACACAGACATCCTGTGATAATACTAGTCCCGTGCGAATCTGCATCTCAGTGATTGGGCGGTGTATGTTGTTTTTGTAGGGCGCCTTTTTCAAATTTTTCCGGGTTCAGTAATGGAGGTTGCCGTTGAAATTGTGAATACCAATTTTGAGAGGGTTTTATGTGCAAAAAGTGTCTCTCGGCGAATTATATGGAGACATATCCGCGGAACGAAAACGAAACGAAATTTCGCAAGACTTGACGTGGATGACATGTGTAGCAGCATATAGTATTATCTATTAATTACCTAAATCTATATGTGAGCAAAAAATAAAATATGAGCAATATTGACAGCTATCTGGTTTCTTCTAGCTTTGACATCATATCCGGGCCTTAATGTCAGTAAATTCGTGCAAAATGCAGACTTCGCTTATCCTGTGCGAATGCGCCACAAGAAACACAGAGGTGGGGAGGTAATTTACAAATTGCCGACGTCCCCAGGTATTTGTAATCCCGTGCGAATAGGGCTTAAGGCTGAAGTAGTAGAGGGAGACATCTTGGAATTTCGATGTGCCATTTTTACTAAACATGAAGTGCAATGGAAGGAGTTACACATGTATCTCTGCAAAGATGGAAGAAAGTTTAGGAAGGAAATACTTACAACCTCAACAGAGACTCTCTTTGAGCTTATGGATGTTAAAAAAGATGACTCTGGAGATTATAGTTGTATGTCCTCATTGTATAGACAAGCAGCTCAACCAGTGACTGTTATATCTCAAGAGTCTGTCTTCATCCGAGTCCAAGGTACATCACATGCATCAGTGATAAAAATTTTGCTACACAGTAGTGGCAAAAGGATTGTTGAATTTAACTATCAAACAGAAATGCATATGTGGTTTAAATAATATTCTTATTTATTTAATATTTTTTATATATGTTTCAGACTTTGGGATGGCCCATATTTTTGTGCAAAACATACAGGTGTACGAGGGTGACGACTTGGATCTGAGATGTGCGGTCTTTGACGTCCATAGACAAAAACCTTTGCACATGTACCTTTGCAAGAATGGAATTGGAGTCAACATGGAGGTAACCCAGGGAAACCAAGCCAATTTTACGCTCAGCCAAGTCAGAAGAGAGGAATCGGGCAATTACAGCTGTGTGTACTCAATACACAAACATAACATTCACAGTGTCAGGACAACAGACGAAAATTCTGTCATCATCCAAGTCATGGCAAATGGAGGTGATAGTGGTAAGCATATGATATGTTTTATATTTAATGATTAAATAGATGTTGCTAGAACTAGGCAGAATGATATTTTCTTATTTGATTCAAGCGAAAAATAAATGATGGGGCTAATTTCAGTGTGTTTTGTGTTATTCACATGAAAGTATTTATTTGAAGCAGGTGTCCATTTCACTGAAAGAGCATGCATTCAGGGTAATTATTGTAATTAAATGTATCAGAGATTACTGGAAGTTATTAGAAGTTTGGTAATATCTTCAATACAATGTATCTGTATTTCTTTTTTTATGTGTGTGTGTGTCTTAGTCACATCTTGAAACCCACTCGGTCAAATTTAATTTTGTTGGAATTCATATGATGTGACCACAGCATAAATAATGAAAAAACCAAACATATTATAAATTGGAAAATATACTATCTTTGTGATAACCTACCTTGATTTACAGATTTTGGTTCTGTCAGAATCTATTCAACTAAGGCTGAAATAGTAGAGGGAGACATCTTGGAATTTCGATGTGCCATTTTTACCAAAAATGAAGTGCAATGGATGGAATTACATATGTACCTCTGCAAAAGTGGGAGAAAAATCAGGAAGGAAATTCTTACAGCCTCAACAGAGACTCTCTTTGAGCTTGTGGATGCTCAAAAGATGACTCTGGACATTACAGTTGTATGTACTCATTACATAGACATGCAGCTCAAGCAGTGTCTGTTGTCGGCCAAAACTCAGTCTTCATCCTAGTCAAAGGTAATACATCAGTAATTTGTGATAATAAAAATGTTGCTACGGAAGGACAGCGGGATTGATCAATTTAACTGTCAGACAGAGATGCATATTTGGATTAAAAGGGGACATATTATGCAAATTCACCTATTCTGGGCCTTTTATATGTCTATTTGGGTCTCTATTGGTCACTATGAACACTCCAAACGCGAAAAAGAACCATCCATCCATTTTTCTGACAGTAAGTTCAGCGATTTTACTGTCAGATTCCTATGAGCCATTCCAAATCGCGCGTACTTGTTGCCACGTCACTATGAGGAAAGCTTCCAGCACCTCCCCTCCCCAGCACCTCCATCCGTTCGACTCACTCCCCCTCGAATCTTCCAGAGTTCAGCCCTGGATCCATCATTTCGCTTCGCTAATGCTAGCTGTGTTGTTGGATGCAAACATCAGTACGCTTCTTTGCATTTTTCTCCCAGCCGACGATGCAAGCAGACTTCGTCTTACAGATAAAGCTGTACCTACTGTGCGTGGGCCAGATGAGAGTGGTGTAAGTACTACTTTTAAATTAAGAGTTTTGTTAATTCTGTCACATGATTTACGCTTCTAACATTAGCCTAGCCTGTTTCTCCCTGTTTCAAATCTCAATGCTGTGCACTCAATGCTGTGCACAAGAATCATTGATGTTCTACATCGAAAGTTCCTGTTGATAATTTCATGAAATAATGCTTACAAACGTTAGGCTAATGTTGCAATGATGTATAATATTGTAGTATTATCCGTGGAGCAGACACCACTTTTTCGTAATGCAGACGCTTATGGTGGTGTATGCTAGCCTGACACTTAGCCCGCCCATAATACGAATGTTCATACGTATAGGCTAGTGACAATGGGCCCAAAATGTTGAGAGACCCCTACCCATGGTAGAACAAAACCCAACCATGTTTTTCATCATCTTTAAGGTCTCCCATATATGAAATGGATTCTTGGACAAAAATATTTTGCTGCAAAAGATGGTTAAATTCATAGATATTGTCATACACCCCATAGCTAAAAAAAAGAAACAAAAATGGACCCTTGCCAAATGGGACTTAAGCCATATAAACTGATACAGAATCTTAATACAAGCTCTGAGACCTTTGAAACTTGGCATGTATGTAGCCAGAGAAGTTGCTGTACCTTCTAGAAAAACCTGTGTGAATATCTTCATACCTGTGTGTGAATGTCTTGAACTATGTCATGTTTAGAGCCCTAAAAGCACAAACCTAAAATAGGCGGACATGGAAAAAAATGGACACCTTTGCAGAATGTTTTTGTTTAGTTTGTGTTTGCTTTGGCAGGGAATGTCATACAAACACATGGTATGGCTTGTTGGAAAGGTGAGGTTGTGCTGAATCCAGCAATACCCAATATGTATTGTGTGCCAATATGTGCCATGTACAATCAGGGTGCTGCTCGGCTGCATACATGCCAAGTTTCAAGGTCTCAGAGCTTGTATCAAGATTCTGTATCAGTTTATATGTCTTAAGTCCCATTTGGCAAGGGTCACATTTTGTTCTTTTTTTAGCTATGGGGTGTATGACAATATCTATGAATTTAACCATCTTTTGCAACAAAATGTTTTTGTCCAAGAATCCATTTCATGTGTGGAGACCTATGGCGATGATGAAAAACATCGTTGGGTTTTTGTTCTACCACTTGAGGTAGGGGTATCTCGAAAACTTAAAGCACTTTTTGATGGTTTGTCCTGTTGTATCCATGGTCTGGGAACGGTCTCTTAGGCTAGACTAGTATCCGCATGGTCTGGAACGGTCTCTTGGGCGTGTTTATATCGGTAGAGAGTCTACCGGCCAATAAGCCGATGCTGATTAGACGAGCTGTCCAATTCTTTCAAAATCAAAAGTGAATGCCCTCCCCCCGCAGTATAATCGCGCCAGGTTAAAGAACCTCCAGACCATGAGATACGGATGAACAGCAGTATTATGGTCGAGCTATGTCAGGCTAGGTGTAATATGCTCCCTGTTAGCCTACATGTTTGAGCCTTCTACTAGAAGGTGCATTCATATTTTATAGCCTAGTGTACGGCGTTACATCGATACTTGCTTTAGTAGCTCGATATTGTTGAATTATTCAGAGTAGCAGTGTGCCAGCAAGCCTGGACATTCCAGGTGTCTCCAACAGGTAGATAGTTGCTTAGCTGTCAAAATGCTTAAAAGACTAAAATCCCAAATCACAAAGGTGTTAAAATCTGTAATTAACACCAATTTGACATTATAAGCCTAGGCTAAATGTTGATTGCATCAACTATCAACTTATCTGAAATGGTAGGCCTAGTCCTGGTTCTTTAATTTGGGCCTAGTCCTGGTTCTTTAATTTGTGTAGCTTTCAGAGTAAAGAAGCTGGAGAGGAAAATGTTTGCTGTTGTAAGAATATGTGCAATACACAAAGTCATGTACACCTGTTTGTCACAATCTGTAGGCTGTAATCAAACTCATGTAGCAGGAGATTTTAGCGTGCTATGCAATGTAATGATGAGTTTGCTGCAGGCCTACGCTGTAATGACATGCAAAACAACTGGAATACAAGATTATGCATGGTCACCAATTGAGCATAAATTATTGCAGTCCATCACATGTAATGTTGGACGTTGTAAACCTCTCCAACCCTCTTTCTTTCTTTCTTTCTACAGGCTAACGCGCCAGTCCAGACAACAGAGAAGTTTGCTGTCAAACAGACCCATCAGTTCTTGCAACGCGCAGTGTTGGGTACACAGTTATCTCTGCAGTGTCATTTCAGAAGTGAAGGTAAGTTGTAAGATGAGAGAGCACTTTTTATTCATCCCAAAGTAAATTCAAGCATCCCCTAGTATCTATATAACACATACACATGATTTTACCTTGCTCAGCATTTTACATGCTCCAGCTCATGACACGCGGTTCTCCCCAAAATTATAAATACAGATGGGAGTTTTTCCCTGCCCCTACTTTGTGCTCCTCGTACTGTACGTAAAAGGCAGTGACGCAAATGTGACTGTATTATGCACTCTACAAAATACATTTGACTGAATTGAATGATGAAATATACACAATAAACAAGCACTTTCCTGTCAACATTGCCCAAGTAATGAACACCTAAATAGACTAGGGCTGCAACGATTAGTCGAATACGTCGGACGGCGTCGACTATAAAACGTAGTCGGCACGCAAAATCTTGTAGTCGCCTGAGTCGTCATATTTATGAGGCTACATATAATTTGCATGTTAAAAGTTTTATTTTCACTAATGCAGAGACGACCTGAAAGATTTCACTCGACTCTTTAGAACACTGCAATTCCCTGCCGGAAGTGTTGGGGGCAGATAACCTCATCTTTCCACTAAGATACCTGCAATAAACATGAATGATGAGAAAAGCCCTGGGTCAATTTTGAGCAAGACTGCTCGTAAATAGCTCGTAAAGCTCGTAAACTTGAGACCGCTATTATCTCAAATCTATTATCAGGCAAAAATAAACTTTTGGATTTTGCTGCTGCTTCCAGAAAGCACAATTTCAACATTAGCCTATGCATCAGAAGCAATGCAGATTGCGTCTCTGCAACTCTGCTAAACAGCAAAGCCTGCCTGTAGCCTACATTAAGCTAAAAGTTTTAAACATGAGCAAAGCACCTAGCTCGCTAATATGCTAGAAACTGAAAGGGTTTTCTTGTTAAAGTTTTCTTTGATTTAGGCTGTTTAATTTTCAACCACAAGTAAAAACATACCCTTAGCACTGTGATTCCCAAGGTGCAGACGATAGGCGCAAGTAGCCTAGCTTAGCGACCGCAAGGATTTACTTGCTCTGACAGTAACGTTACCACTCAAAGTAAACAAGACTGAACAGCTAAACAATCTTATAGTCTTCCAAAATCCCAGAATGTAACATCTTAAGCATGCAAAAACTCGTGTTGAATGAGGAATAAGTCATATTTCACGATGAAGCGTGTGTGGACACACTGTCAACCGACACACTGTCAACACTGAAAGAGAAAAATATCTTTTTACCGTTTTTGCTCCCCAAAACAAGACGTGTGTTGTGCCTATGGCAAGCCATTTTTACATATAGGCTTTCACAGTCAGGCTACTGGAAACGCATGTGATGGTGGTTGCAAATAAACACAATGCTCAATTTGTAAAGATGATGATGATAATATTATAACAACAACAACAACAACAACAACAATAATAATAATAATAATAATAATAATAATAATAATAATAATACAAATATAATAATAACAATAATAATAACAATAATAATGTTAATAATAATTGTTTTTGGCTTTCCCCCCTGATTTAAGTACTCTTTAGGGTAATTTTGAATAAAATCAAAACAATATTTAACTCTACTAAAAAACTAAAAGAATAATCGATAATCGGTGACTAATCGAAAAATTGATCTAAAGATTAGTCGACTACCAAAATAGTCGTTAGTTGCAGCCCTAAAATAGACAATGGCAAGATACAAGTGGTTCCAACATAAAACATTCCATAGTATAGAAATGTTTTGAAATGTTTTTTTCCATACCTCGGCATGCTTTGCAGGTAAAGGGAATTTTGAATGCACAAAAGGAAATGAAATGTACATGCAATTATGCTCATGTTTTTGTTTTTCTCTTCACTGAACAAGACTCTACCTGGCTGCTCTTCATTACAATGAGAATGCTTCCCGAGGGAGACGAAGCCACATCATCCTCTGGTGCAGGGTGAAACCCGTCAAAACAGAGGCAACATTCCGTAAGTGAAAATGCCTTTAATATTTTTTTTTCAGCAATAGCACATTTGTACTAGAAATAATTAAATACTTTAGGGGGGAAAAAACACTCTTAGAAGGAGGAGGTGATTGCAGCTTATGTGTCCCGTTTTAATCAAGGAGGGGGCAGCTTGGAAGCCATACGTATTGTCCAACCGTCTCGATACTCCCGATGGATACGCAGGACCGCGGGCGGGGGGGGGGCGAGCCCTTATCCTGCATCCAAGATAGCCCCAAGCACCAGCTCACAAAGCTTCTGTATGCAACATACCTGTAACGACTAAAAGTTCAACATTAACCATTACATTGTATTAGTTGGCAGGTTGATTGATTCAATTTACTTTCTAGAGCACCAAATACAAAATGTGGCTGGATTTTATTTTAATTTTTTACCATTGTTACCTTTTGTAATAAATATAATTTTTTAAAAAATGTATTTGTGTTGTGCATAATATGTTCTAACACATGCTGTTGAAAGCCATGGCCCTACCTGAGAAAAAAAAAGGGGAGGAGGAGGGGTGTTGCTGTAGCCTATGTAAGTAAAATGGACATGTTGTACAGTAAATATTAACTTATACATGTAATAATAGAGTGAAAGTGGCACATACTGCTCTATTCCTCGGAGCCGTAAAGTACCATGATTGGCTCGGTAGATATTGAGTGCATCCTGCGGGGAGTAGACATTCAGACACACAGGGTATAGACCTGGATGGCCGATTATACACATTGGGGGCACTGCTCCCAGCTGGTGCAGACGTAGAGTGACCTAAAATGTTGAAAGTAAAGTAAAGGATAGCACTATACATATCTTGCAACATCGCCAGTATATTCGTACATGAGTGATATAGCTATGGCAGCATACTCGCTAACTCATTTAAAAGAAGTGATTGATAACATTGTAGGTGCTGGCCTTCCTAATACCTGTGGAATCTCCTGGCAGCACAAACTAACTCTGCCTCCGTAGGCATTATGCCACAATTTCCACAGGTACAGTAGCCTACACCTTCAATGCAAGCACATTTAATCTAATGTAGATCCAATTAAGTTCCAGGTGCAAGCCAATATTACACTCTATTGAGAAATAATAGCGTTATATTACAAAAGAGAGAAAAAATGACACGAGTTTAGTTGGTCGTAACAGGGTAAACCGTATAGGCTAGGCTAGGCTATAGCCTGACGAAGGAGAGATAGGCCATAATTAAGTTGACAAAATTCACTAACCATTCTAGTGACTATTTGATCAATCCTTGAAGGAGTTTTCTGGAGGTGCCTCCTCTTCATCATTTTGTCCAACGTCAGATTCTGGATCGGCCAAAATGTATGGATGCCTAGCTGACATTTTCACCCCGATAGAATTAGCCTAGTTCTACATGATTGTAAACGAGTCACAGTCACAGTGCGTTCACACTACATCCGTCCGTTCGACGGACGACGGGGGGAGGGTCTGACGGAGAGGGGGAGTCAATTCTCTCAATCTCGATTGGTTTGACGGATCCGTACGCCAGCTAAAAAGTTGAACATGTTTTAACTTTTTGACGGGCCTGCCAACGGAGCTGTTTTTTGACGGACGGACCCACAATGCATTTCGCGAAAGCTCCATTCAAAGTCAATGGGATCCGTCCAGCTGACGGATGCATTGTGAATGCCCTGTCAGTGCTGCAGAGAGTGGACGGGCGGGGCGGGGCCAGGGACAGCTAATTTGCATATAAAGAGACAGAGCCCTAAAACGGCTCATTCCAAAAGGGACTGAAAATGGCAAAAATAGATGTGGTGATATCGCTTTAGGGGAGAGTGATTTTGTGCAAAGAAATTCATGAACATGTTTTATACAGCCCATAGACATATTCTAAATTGCTTAAAAAGAGGTATAATATGTCTCCTTTAAATATTCTTCTATTATATGTTTCAGACTTTGGGATGGCCCATATTTTTGTACAAAACATACAGGTGTACAAGGGTGACGACATGGATCTGAGATGTGCTGTCTTTGATGTCAGTGAACAAAAAACGTTGTACATGTACCTTTGCAAGAATGGAATTGGAGTCACTATGGAGGTAACCCAGGGAAACCAAGCCAATTTTACGCTCAGCCAAGTAAGAAGAGAGGAATCAGGCAATTACAGCTGCGTGTACTCAATATACAAGCATAACATTCACAGCGTCAAGACAACAGATGAAA
The DNA here is from genome assembly GCA_027497455.2 of Sardinella longiceps. Classification (NCBI taxonomy): domain Eukaryota; kingdom Metazoa; phylum Chordata; class Actinopteri; order Clupeiformes; family Clupeidae; genus Sardinella; species Sardinella longiceps. The sequence continues at coordinate 10,243 of JAODXP020002628.1, read as the reverse complement.
ATTCTGTCATCATCCAAGTCATGGGAAACGGGGACAATCAGGGTAAGCAAAGTTGGGTGGGCATAGTATTTTTTGAATTAGGTTGATCGTTACTTTGATTCATCATGGCGATTTCATTTGTCTGAACTGTAGTCTTAACACTATCCTATTGTATGCAGAGGCCTATCCTTTGTAGTCAGGCTAGTTCTTTTGTGTTACTCACATGAAAGCATTAATTTGAGAAAGGTGTTTGTTTCACTGAAAGATCAGGCATGCCTACAGCCTGCTCATAATACTTCTGTTCATCCGTATTCATGGTCTGGAGGTTCTTTAACCTTAAGCGATTATAGGGTGGGGGGAGTGCACCCAGCTCTGGTTTGAAACGATTGGTTGATTGTTAACAGACTAAACCCTCCCCAGAAGACCGTCTCCAGACCATGAATATGAACAGATTATGGGCGGGTTATGTCAGGCTAGCATGCCTACAGAATATTTATTGTAACTAAACTTATTGAAGATTATTGAAAATGATTACACCTGAAAAAAAATGGTTTGGTAATAGCCTATGTTCATTAAAACAATGCCTCTGTATTGTAAGTTAATATGTCTGTTCTCTATGGCTTTTTTCCAATAAAGGAATTTCACCTGTAGTCACATCTTCTCAACCTGGTGGGTCAAAGTTAATTTGATTGTACAGTAATTCATAGGCATCACACTTAAATAACAATATAACTTATATTGTAAGTATATCTGTATAATATACCATATGTGTAACAATATACCTTAATTTACAGATTTTAGTTCCGTCAATATCTTTTCGAGTAAGGCTGAAGTAATAGAGGGAGATATCTTGGAATTTCGATGTGCCATTTTTATCAAAAATAAAATGCAAGGGAAAGAGCTGAATATGTATCTCTGCAAAAATGGAAGAAAAATCAGGAAGGAAACACTTACAACCTCAACGGAGAATATTTTTAAGCTTACGAATGTCCAAAAAGACGACTCTGGAAATTACAGTTGTATGTACTCAATATATGGACAAGCAGCTCAAGCAGTGACTGTTGTGTCCCAAGACTCAGTCCTCATCCTAGTCAAAGGTAAAGTCAGGGATAAAAATGTAGTTACAACAGACGGGCAACAATATTGTTCAATAGGCCCTTTGCACATAAATGTTTTTAATATGCTCACTTATTTGTAGTTACATTGGCTGCATAACAATCGTGATAAAAGAAAATTCATACAAACTTACATTTGGATGTCAGACAAGTCAACTTTAACAGTCATTTAATCGTTAATTTAAAATTATGTTGCTGGCTGTTGAAATTTTAACGTAATTACCAGTGTTCTATCTTAGTGATTACAACCAATGGTAATCAAAAATCTAAGAGCATTATAGAATTGTTATGTGCAAGGAGCGAATTTAACTGTCAAACAGTGATGCATATGTGGTTTAAATAATATTCTTTTACATGTTTCAGACTTTGGGATGGCCCATATTTTTGCGCAAAACATATATGTGTATGAGGGTGACGAAATGGATCTGAGATGTGCTGTCTTTGATGTCAGTGAACAAAAAACTTTGCACATGTACCTTTGCAAGAATGGAATTGGAGTCACTATGGAGGTAACCCAGGGAAACCAAGCAAATTTTACACTCAGCCAAGTCAGAAGAGAGGAATCAGGCAATTACAGCTGCGTGTACTCAATATACAAACATAACATTCACAGCGTCAGGACAACAGATGGAAATTCAGTCATCATCCAAGTCATGGCAATAGGTAAGCAGCTGATGTTTCTCGTATTAATTGAATAGTTGATGCAAGAGCTTTATGGAGAACCTGATGTATGTTACATTATGTGTTTCAATAGAGATCAATATCTTCCAGTGGTGGATGAATATCATCAGACTTCTGTGTTCAGCTGGAGTGGTCATAGCAGCTGTGGTTATTCTAGTTCGCCATTTTTTTTAACAGCCATACTTTTTACAGGGTTTGTTGACACAGAAAAGTCAGCAATCTTTATAACCTTTGCATTGAAATTGTTGAGTCTTCAAGGTGTTTATCAGTCCCCCAGGATTTCGCGGGCCTTTTTTGTGATTGTTGCGATCAAAAATGCTTGATTTCGCGACAGGTTTTCTGAAAAGTTGCGGCAGAAGTTGCGCTGATTTTAGGCATTTTATTGCGAGAAAGTTGCGGGGGCCTGGAAAAGTTGCGGAAAGTTGCGTTTTTTTATTTTTTAAGCAGCACATTTTGATGTGTTTGATGATGGTAGGTGGTTATAGCTATGCAGTAATCAGTGCCATATTGCAACTATAGGTTTTCTTTTATCTTGAGTTTGTTTTTGAGTTTGTTTGTTTTATCTTGTTTACCATCTGGAACTGCAGAATGCACATTATGGATGGCTGATGGCAATTATGGTTTTAGTTATCAACCCTTTATATGACTACATGCCATCCAAGTTCATCTGTAAACCAGAACAAAATATTATATTAAAGATATATCTGAAATAGTGATGAAAGTGCTGCTGTAAAGCAAAGAAGGAGGGGCTGGTAGTTGCTTGTCATCATCTTCCGCTTCATCATATTCATCACCATAACCAATCATATTGGGCTTGATTGATTGCACTAGTAGACTGTGACTAAGCATTAGTAAAACTGTGGTATACCTAATGTGAAGCCATTGCCAGGGAGCTAGCACTCTTTATATATTTGGAAGCTACAAGTGAAGTAGTTCCACAGCAAGAAGCAAGGCATGAGCTGTACTGTTTGTCATACAATAAATAACTGTGTGGCAATTACTTGGCTGAAAAAAAATCTGCTTAATTTTAATGCAAAAATATAAAAGCCATCTAATAAGCTTTGTACTTCATACAAGCCAAAACAGGATTTGATATCTTAAAACATGGAAAAGATGCAGGCTAGCTTACACAAACCGAAAAAAATTGACTGCTCTGAATTCTGATAGACCTAAAGAATGGGAACCAACTTAATGTGCGTTTAGTGTCCTATGACAAGGGGGGCTCGGTGAAAATCAATTTTGTCGAATTCTTCGTGGAGATAGTTCTACAGTAGGCCTAGCCTACATTAGCAATAACTTTCAACTCCGCTTGAATTCGTCATTTAGATAACTTGTGATTTTGGAATCCACACGTGCGCGCACACATGGAGGGAGAGGGAGAGAGACGCGCGCAACGGAAGAGAGCTCATTCAGTCCTATGCGTAATTTAAGGTAACACTTGCCTCATGACATAAACGTAACGTAAATGGCAATAGCCTAAATGATCAAGAATATTGTGATTAGCAGCTGTTTTGAACAGTAATATTTGCACTGCAAAACAAGGAGCAGGAAAAGCTCTGCACCCATTGATCTTTCACTCGCGAGTGATTGGTGATATTTCAAGCAACCTTCCAGGAAGTTGCGGGAAAGGTGCGGTGGTTCCTCAAAATTGCATGGCCGCGATGAAGTGGCGGGGATTGGTTGAAGTTGCATTGAAGTTGCAAATCGCAACATCGCAAAATCCTGGAGGGTCTGGTTTATAGCAATTAAAGGAGAAATCTGGTGTGAATTTGTTGTAAAATATGTAAAAACATGACACTAATATGAACTTTTGGCAAATAGCAGACCTCTGCACGACCCCAGTATTCAGAGTATCCCAGTATCTTGAAGTCCATTTACACAGACAGCACTAACCATTCTGAAAGTAAAGTACTGTCTGCTAGAGAAACTACTGGTGCACTTACTGTGTGTGTGTGCCCAGCTGTACACCATGCTGGAGATCATTTTATGATAGGACACAATGATTTCCCTACATTTTTATTTGCATTGCCTTCTTTTGATGTATGAGAAATATAATATGAATGTATAATTAATGTAATGCATTTCTCTCTGTACATTTTCTGACAGTTTAATATTATAAATGATGTGATTAATAAATGGCCTAAAGTTTTACATGAATGGAATTTCATTGCTTTCTTTCATTTAATACAGCATTTTAGATGCAAGGGGTCAAACAAAGTGAATAGATTATGTTGATAATGTTGAATTCATAATTGAGTATTAATTTTGACTCAGTCATAAACAACTTTACATTCACAAACAAACCTTATTAGTGCAAACTTAGAAAATAGATATTTCTGTTAGGTACTCAAAACCATCACGTAAATGCGCATTAAGATTTTTACTAGGGATTTACAAATCCAACTTTTTCAGGTGCAATTCCAATCTTATATGTTGGTATCCCAACACCAATCTGGTATTACCATTGAATTAACTGGTTATTACTTTTCAAGCCAGGACAAAATTGGGAAAAAAAAAAAAAAAAAAGACATTAGAAATATAATATACATTTTTTAAAAATATTTGTGTGCCATTATCATTGTATTGAATTTGATGTTTGTAGACCTACGTCTAATCAGGCCTTTGCCGCTTTAAATGTCTTTTAGTGAAAAGAACTTTGTTTAAGCAAGGTGGACTTTGCTGTAGAGTAGCAACGAAAAACATCCAAATCCTACTTCCTTTGATCCTATTATTTCCACCAGTTCATGTCACTGCCGCAGTCCAGCCAGCTGTGCCTCACATGCCTTCTTCCTACCAGTTTGGACCTCAATGCCAGCAGCACCTCCCTAGCCCTGATGACCATAAACTCCTCAATCAGATTGCTTAGAGGAAACTTCAGTTTGTTGTTGCAGTTGTAAATGGATCTCACCATCTTGTTTTCAAATATAGCTTCATGCCCACCTGACCTTTTTTTTTTTTTTTTTTTTAAATTCATGCTGTCGAGCCAAACCTGTAGGTGGCAGTGTAACAAGCAGCTCAAGCTCACATTAGCCAATCAGAATCCCAAAATTTCACTTGGTTTCCAACCATACTGTCTTCTCCACACAGCGGATACATACCTTTTAGCAGAGCATTCTCTGGTCATAACAGGGTAGCTTTGATTGGATTTACAGTAATATATTTGCCCCAAGCATGTTTGTGTGTAACACGCAAATATTCGTTTTGGTTTTATTTGTGTCCAACAAGTAAATATTGACCCATATCATTGTGTTAACGCAGCTAAACGTTATCTCTGTTTTAGCATTCGGATAAATCAAACGTTAGAGGGCTCATTTGTAAACCATCAGTATTCTACCCTAGTTCTACCAGCCTCAAGGGAGAAGTACCAGGGGTATTATGATGACAAAGGTGTCAGACCCCCGTCAGAGAGAAGCTCTTAAGTCAAAAACGGGCTATAAGACCACTCAAACAGCTCAGTGGATTTTATGCCACAAATTTTCTGGTTCCGAAGAAAGAAGGCGGATTTCGGCCTATTCTCGACCTTCGGAATCTGAATGATACTTCAAAGGACCTCCCATTCAAAATGTTGGCACCTTCACGCATCCTTAAGTCAATACTCCCAGGTCAATGGTTCACTACCATGGCTCTCAGTGTTGCATATTTTCACATTGCAGTGCATCTAGACCACAGGAAGTTCCTACGCTTTGCATTCAAAGGGGTGACGAGTACCTAGTGCTACCATTCAGGCTATCTCTAGTCCCCCGGACCATCACAAAGAGTATGGATGCAGTCTTGACACCTCTGATCTCAAAAAATCTGACCATTCTCAACTACATCAACGACTGGCACCATTGTTCCCCATTTCGGGACAAAGCAGCAGCAAACACTTCAATGGTTGTCAGCCACATTTCAGAGCTTGGCCTCACTTTCTTGTTGCACCGAAGTGGCCTAGACGCCAATGGTATGGACCAATGTGATCTCTGTTAGTGGGGACACTGTGGGAGTTACGTTAACAAGGAGATAACTCTCAATCCCCTTCCTTCTTTCTCAGAGAGACCATGGTTACACGTTGCCAATTTGTCCTGTTCGTACTTCATTGTGTGGACAGGACACGGGTATTTTGCCAAACAGAGCAGTTGTTTGTGTGTATTGAAGAGAAGGTGATGGGATAGTATGAGAGGCCGTAAAAGGCCATAAATGCCAACTACTCTCTTTCACACACAGTCAAACTCTCTCTCACGCACAGTCAAACTGTCTCTCGCGTACTGTTAAACTCACTCTCACACATAGTCAAACTCTCTCTCACACACTATCAAACTCTCTCACACATAGTCAAACTCTCTCTCACGCACTATCAAACTCTCTCTCTCACGCACTATCAAACTCTCTCTATTATCACGAGACTTCAAAGACCGTCTCCCCGTGTTCCCGCCTCTGACGGCGCTGTAACGGCTCGTGAGGGTGATACCAATTTCCCTGGTGACACTACAGGGTAAATATGGCAGGTGAATTGTCCGCAGCGATTCAAATGCTGACACGGGAACTAAATGGCACAGGTGAAGTGAGAGAGTATGGTGATGTGATCACAAACGCAATCTCCAGCGCCAGACATGGACAGAGTGAGCAAGCAGTGAACGGAGAAGTTCGCCGTTTATTTACGGTCGGTTCCACCTCCACCGGCAGAAACGACAGGCCTAGCTTCCAGGATAGGCAGTATTTCACTGGATGGGCTAATAAGCCAAGGAAACGGTAGGGGAGACCGGGGTAAGATGAGCCAATTTTACATTCTTCATTATTCTGCTGATTTGATTAGGTTTTGGTGTTCAATTTTCACATCAAACAAAAAATTGAAGGCTCAGTCCCATTTCTATCACTTCACTATCACTTCCCCTCGATTTTGGCCCTAACACTCGGTTTGCGCGTTCATGTGTAAGTGTAGGGTGTCCCAATACTTTCGGGACCGAGGGATAGTGGCTTTCAGCCCTTCAAATTGCCCCTTCAAACGGAGGGAGGTCGGGTGCAGACTTCGAACGAAGTGAAGTTGAAGTGAAGATGAAATTACCCACGATTCTTTGCGAACTGCGTATCGGTACCCGATCTGTGTCCGACTGCCCGAGCTGTGTCCCGTTCTCTCAGCTCTGGATAAGAACTTCAAAAATATACCTACTATTGCAATTGAGCATGTATATATATATACATTTTAATGTTGGGATATCTTAGTTCAGTGTTTCTCAAACTTTTTCAGACCAAGGACCACTTTGCCCAAAAAATATTTTTCAGGGACCACCTACCCTCGCACCCCCTCACCAAGTCACATGTCTCTACGCCAGTGTTTCTCAAACTTTTTCAGACCAAGGACCACTTTGACCAAAAAATGTTTTTCAGGGACCACCAAACCGCAGCACCCTCTCCAAGTTAACCATCTATCGCTACCTTTTAACCAAAGCTGCAGGTTTGCATGGGCATTTATGGACACCTCAATATTAAGATAGCCTATAATATTCGAAATTACAGGCCTGCCTCATAGTATTCAGTGAACCACTCATCTTCAAACCTCGAACAATGTTAGTGAGAGACTTTTTTTTGAAATCCCTTCACGGACCACTTGAGCTTACTCGCGGACCACCAGTGGTCCCCGGACCACACTTTGAGAACCGCTGTCTTAGTTTGATGTAAATTCAGTTGAATTCCACACTGGTGTGTTAAAACATGACTATTAGAAAGATCGATATTTTTCAACGTGCGCAAATCTTTCACCAGAATTACCAGAGCCTCTCATGTGGGTGTTGATAATTGTCTATGATGGCTTTTGAACAGTTTACCCCGGTTAAGAGCCTTATATCCGTTCAGTGTTAACGATAGACGCATGAAACAGGTGAAGACGTTTTTAAGCGAAGTGCTGTCCCATTTATTAGGGGAAGATCGCACTTGTCACTACACAATCGAGGGGTGTCTCATCTTGGAGGGAACTCGAAAACGAGTGCTAGTGTTAGGGAATAGAAATGGGATTGGGCCGAAGTGTCTTGCTTCTTCTGAAAGTAGTTATTATTTCATAGTGTACACAGGTAAGGCGATATGACCTCTTCAAAAAAGTGGTAAAGGTAATCAAATCATTTGTTATCTTAGCCTTTTCATTTATCAGTTAGGTTTAACTGAACTGGCCACACATTTGATGCATGGCATGATTCAAAAGATTGTGTCTATGCAAAGGCATCATTAGCTTAGCTACAGCTACAGCAAAGATGTGCGCGGGAAAAGTTGCTAATACTTAGCATTATCACTTTTCCAGTGATGTTAGCATGCAAATCTAGCATGCCATTTTAGGTTGAGATAGATTTAGCGTTTTTGGTTGTCTACCATGCTAAGCAATGTTCATTTTCCGTTTATGTTTTCCATAAAACTAAAAAGGTTGCTGAAATGGAATGACACCACCCTGTTTAATTCAGCCCATAACCGCTCGATTCGTTGGTTGTGCACACTGCGTCCTGTAATTATGCAGTGAGAGTGTAACCCCCTTCTCTGCAGCATGTACCTTGCTACTGCAACGTTCTCAATTCCGTGGTCGCAGCGAACTCGTAAAGGTAAGCCGAAGTCAGCAACTCCACCAACAAAGAGATCTAAAACACTAGATGCTCTGTTATTGTTGAGGTAGTGTAAGTAAATAATGGTTCGACTGTACCCGTCTACACAACCATGAAAAACCACCTAAAAAGTTTATGATTCCCGTCGATGTACCTGAAAAAAAAGGAAATTAGAAATGCCATGAACAAAAATGACAGTTGCAATAAGACCTAGTAAGAATTGGGCCTACGTTTACTCTATAGGCTACTCAATTGCGTGGGTGCAGTGTATAGGAACCTGTTAGGCCCAAACTGACGAAAAATCTTGCAAGGAAGATAAGCTATTGGCTGTGGCAGTGTGATTGTGTTTTATGCTATTCTATTCGCCTGCCAGTGTGTTTTTTTTGTATAACCTAATGCTGATTGCCTGTGCCAGTGTGGTTGTTTAAGCTAACTTCTGAATGGGCGCTCATTCAGTTTATTACTACAATTAATTGTCAAAGGAATAGCCTAAATGAATAGGTTGGTTTGTTACTGTTATTTACCTACCATAACTCATTGGGTGTCCGTACACTGTAAACACGCCTTCGAATTGCTCTCCGTCGCCTGAAGGCACGTCCAATGGGGTCCAGCTGTTGAAGGCATAGTCTGACACGCCAGCGCTGTGCTGCGTGCGCGCAAGCTTGCCATAATGTAGCGCTCACCTGAATTCGGTGTACTTGCTAATACTTCGGCTACCAGAGCGTACAGCATTTCGTCTGTAATGGCCGTAAATGACCGTGGCTGGATACCGAGGCGCTGTCTGTGACGGTATAAAGTACGTCGGCTGATGCCGAAACAAGAGGCAATAGCTTGCCAGTTCATTCCTAAAGATGAACAAACAGAAAATTGACCACCGGAGACACTATACATAGGACGACCAGCAAGCGCATTGCTAACCGTTGGTGGGATAGAGGAAGGCAGAGTCGTGCGAAAATCTGACCTACGTCCAGCATCGGCTAAAATAGAGCTAAATGTCCTGTAAATCCTCTCCAGTGTTCTTTCACAATCAGCTCTTGCCGGGTCTTGAGAGGCTGGCATAACACTGAGAAAAAAAGAAACGGTCCTAGCGTGGTCCTCCAGTTCACTGTAGAGCCTATCCAAACGGTCGGATCCCATATCTGCCAGCCTTTGAATGTCCTGAAGACATTGTAAAGCATTACTGAAAAAATGTTGTAATATCATTGTTTCCCTTTATCTGAACAATCCAGGCAACTTGAAAAAGACAAAGAAACTTACAAAGTGCTCTCATTTTCACCAATAAGCTAGGGTAGACAAGCAGTCAGAGATAACTATCCTGAGTAAACCACAATCACACACAGGACTTGAGAAGCTAATCAAGAGAGTCAAAAGTCACTCTCACACTCACTATCATACTCTCTCTCACACACTGTTGAAGGCTATTTAATTGTGTGAGAGCTTAACATTGCAAGAGAGTTTGATAGTGTGTGAGAGACAGAGTTTAATACTATGTGTGAGTGAGTTTGACTATGTGTGAGAGAGAGTTTGATAGTGCGTGAGAGAGTTTGACTATGTGTGTGTGAGAGAGAGAGTTTGATAGTGTGTGAGAGAGAGAGAGTTTGACTATGTGAGAGAGAGACTTTGATAGTGCGTGAGAGAAAGTTTGACTGCGTGAGAGTGAGTTTGACTAGGCGTGAGAGAGACTTTGACTGTGCGTGAGAGAGACTTTGATAGTGTGTGAGAGAGTATTTGATAGTGCATGAGAGAGAGTTTGACTGTGTGTGAGAGAGTTTGATAGTGTGTGAGAGAGAGTTTGACTGTGTGTGAAAGAGAGTAGTTGGCATTTATGGCCTATACGGCCTCTCATAATGGGGAGGCACATCACCAAGCAGCATTTCTCTCATTGGATTGTTGAGAAGATCAAAATTG
>JAODXP020002627.1:0-30681 GCA_027497455.2 Sardinella longiceps | reverse complement strand
AAAGAGCAAAATGTTGCAAAAGGGATCCTACAGAGTTCAACAGTCCACAGATACCATGGTTGCATTGGGCACAATGTTGTTTCAAAAACATTTTTTGTTATTACTAGGCTATAAACCATTATAAAAACATACAAAGGGTAATAAAGTATCTATGCTTAACAATAGCATTTTAATTACTAACAAAAGTTAACCATTTAATTTAAAAATAGCTGCTGAGAATGACTGTGTTGTGCATAGAATCTTGCTCTCTGATAGTCTGATCTTGACATTGAGGAGGGATATAATACAAAACTGCACGCAACAGCTCAGAGATGGCCTGAGGAACAGTAGCCATTACTCTGTTGCAGTAGCCTGACACGCCAGACTATATCATAAGAATGTATAGTCTGAAGACCACTGATAGACTGTGCCTCAATGGAGGGGCGGGTGATCGCGTTGTCTTTCAAACTGCCTCTCCACGTAATAGGCTAGAGTTCCGGCCAGTGGTAACAGCTGGTATATCAAACTTTTCCCGTAGCCCGTCGGTAACACGGCAAAGACACAGAGCGAAAGACTTCAGTGCACTTTCTTGTTTCACTTTCAAAGAAAATGACAAGTGCAATTCGTCCAAAACTAAAGCCAAAGACGATTCTCTATATACGGCTCTGGTTTGAGCAGGACTGTCGTCATTGTACAAAGCCCGCCTTACGATTTCCTGTACACATACCGCGCTGTGATTGGTTATCCGCCGCCAGAGGAAGGATACAACGGGTTTCTATCAGGGGTCTCTAGACGTATCCGCTGTGCAAATTCAAATTTGCTACCGCTAGGGGTACGTCTAGAGTTCTAGGCTACTGTTGCAGTTTTCTTCTCCTGATTCTCGAACGGTCTCTGCCTTTGCCTCTTTTTTTCTCTCTCTCTTTTTTCTCTCTTTTATTCTTTTGCTCCACTATTTCTTCAGTCTGATGATCATCGTCAAGACATAATGGAAAGGTTTGCTTGATGTGATGATGTTTACATTGTTCACAAATTATATACGTTCAGTGTTGAAAACATTTGCCATGGTGTTGATGATGCATTAATTAGCCTATATGTTTGTTGTAAACATACATTTTTACAATAAATACATTTCTATAGAATACTTGTGAGTGCTGTGCGTTGCTATAATGTAGCAACAAGTTGGGACTCTCTCTCTCTCTCTGTCTTTCTCCCCTTTTCTCTCTCTCTCCTCCTCTCCTGTTTGAGGCCTCGCACACACACACACACACACACACACACACACACACACACACACACACACACACACACACACACAAACAAGATATAGTCTGCCCTCTACTGGTGAGTGGAAGATTTGAGTGCTTACTGTTCAAAGAAGCACATTCAATCTCACACACACACACACACACACACACACACACACACACACACACACACACACACACACACACACACACACACACTCCTTTGCTTTAGATAGAGAAGAGTAAGAAAACAGCATGTGTACAGAATATCTACAAAATTCACTCTGCAAAATGTTGAAGTCATTGAATGGCAATGCAAAAAGGGAGGCCTCTTACAGAGTTCAACCTGCAACAGAGTCAGCTGATATGGGAAAACAAACAGTATTGCAAAAATGGATATATTAATGTGTGAAAATAATCAGAGAGAACAAAAACATGTCCACCACAGTCTGTAAGCTATGCATGGAAGTCCCAGACAATTCTCCCTTGAGGACATGTTAAAATGATCCTATTTGCATTGGAATATGTCTCTCATTAGGTACAATATTATTCCAACGTTGTACAAAGTCTATTACTAGGCTATAAACCTTAATAGAAGGTAATAGGCTTAATAGAAGGTAATAGGCTTGTCAAGCCTTTTAATCACATACTAAAGTGACCATTCATTATTGGTTGCTTAGAATGACCATATCTTACTCTGTGATTGCCTGACCTTGACCCCAAAGAGGGCTGCTCAGAGTAGATGTTAACGGTAGTGAGACTGTTTCTCACCATACCCATGTTTAGTGGAACAGCTGATAACATTGGACTGTTGCTAGCTCAAATTGATCATTGCTGCCATCTGCTGTCTTGGGGTCTTCACAGTCACAACTACAAAGTACAAGCAGCTTTTCTCAACCACTCTGGTCACCCTGATTGGAGTGGCAGGCAAACATTTTGGAGGCTTTGAAAAATAGAGTGTGAGTTTAATTCCTTAATTCCTGAATTTAACATAACCATTACCATATATGCCTTTTAATCAATGCAGTATTTCAATAAACTCCATTATAATGTATTGTATCTAGCACAACATATTTTACAGGGACAAGGATTGTTAGTCACTTTATCATAGTCTCAGAGTGTAAGTGAGGTCAGGTGACTAAAGCAGAGATGGTTTGGCTAAATTGACCTGAGGACTGTTAGAAGCACAACATGACAGTACAACATGATGAGGGTGCTGTCAGATTTTCCAAGTGCCATTTTGATATTTTTCTTCAACTATTACTGCTATAAAGTGGAAGGCGGAAATAACTAACGTGTCAAACTGGATGTTAGATGGCAGCTAAAATGCACCAGAATATTTACACCACATCAGCTTGAGATGGAGAGAGAGAGAGAGAGGGTGGTGGTGGGTGGGAGATAAGGACAGAGAGAGGGAAGGAGAGAGGGGCAGTGTGGAGATGGAGAGAGAGTGTGAGAAAGAGAAAGAGAGGTAGCATTGAAAAGGAGAGAGAGGAAGATAGAAAGTATTACCGTCTATCAAACTCAACTGCCTTTGGGCCAAGAAAGTCCCATTGTAGAAGGAGATAGAGAAAGATGGAAAGTCTCTATCATTGTGTCATGGAGAGGCAATGTGAAGGAGAGAAAGAGGCAGAGTGAAAAGAAGAGAAAGAGGCAGTATGAGAAAGAGAGAGAGAAAAAGGAAGTGTGAGAAGAAGAGAGGTGGTGGTAGTGTCGAGAGGGGACAATGAGGAAAAAGGGAGGAGTGGTAGAAAGAGGGGAATGAGAGAGATGAGGTCGGTGGGAGGAGTTGGACAGAGAGTTGAGAGGAGAGAGAGGAAAGGGGAGGGTGTATGGCAAGGGGATGAGCTGTGATGAGCAAGAAAACATTTCATGCAAGCAATCCTTTGTCTCCTCTTGTCCATCTGTAATGTTGCCAGCATACTGAAGAATAATAGACATCTTACTGTACAGAAGTATAGCTTATGGGTGAATATGGTAAAACTCTAAAGTCAGATATCCCTTCAAACTTGCCTAGCTGATTTTATACATTAAAACAGAACAATTACACTATGCAAGTTTTATACTATATTGTGCAGGGCCGGATTAATGTATGGTTTTTATGGGCGGGGGCCCAGGGTCCATCAATTTCAAGGGGTCCTTTCTGCCCCAGCATTACTTAAGACGAAAATTAATATTGAACAATTATTTATTCTCCTAAAGTTGTCTGAAATATGAGCATAAAGGAACACGTGAATATGAGAATGCAACCTCAGCATGGGACATCAGATAAGATGTGTCTTCCCATCTGAGGGAGTTCCCCCTCCCGAATGAGTTGGTTTGGTCCGATTGTCTTTTTGGAGCGGTAGAATCAAATAGTCGCTTGACAAGGCTCACGGAGCTCTTCAATCTGGCATGATAGGCTCACGAATTCGAGGTCATTCAAAACATAGGCTACATCATATGATTGACAATGGATTCAACTAAAATATGTTTAGGCTAAGCCTAATCATATGCCATATTAAGTTTGGCTTGTAAATATAGATTTGCGTGATGATGCTTTTGAGGTTTGATCATTGGCGCACAGCTCTCTCCACTCGCTCACACACTGCTCAAGTTGAATTTGGACTTTGACACTGACAGAATACAGAATAGGCCCATATCCAAAGCCTATAATCAGAAAATAAATCTGCGCGGTGCGTACACTCGGACATGCTTAAACACAGCCTAAAGAAGGATGTTCGGAAAGTTCTGTTATAGAGATAGCCTATACTGTATATGCTACAGCTACAATTATACAATTATGCAGGACTTAAATCCAACTGCAACGACCAATTTGTCAAATGAGAATGTAAGAATTAAAAACATTATCATGTAGGTTCGAGGGATTCTTTCCCAATAATTTATTTTAAGTAGCCTAAGTTAATAGCGCAATCCCGCAATATTTCAGACAGAGAGTGATTTCAAAGACAAAAACAAAGCTCCCATACTTCATTCTATTTATTAACTACGAATCTGATTGGAGGTTTTCACCTCTAATGTTGGTCAATGATATTTTTTTCTGGATGCTGGTAGACGTCGCGCACACATGACATGAGATCCACAACGCACCTCCTGCCGCCTTTCATTGTCAACCCATCGGTCCTATATTGACTTTCCTGAAATAACGGTGAAATACCAGTCAAGACCACAAAAATGTATTGTATACCATATAGTGTGCGTGATCGTTCTCACACACAGTGCATCCATGCACGATCCGCCATAGCTCAAAATCTTCTTGCGTTTTGCTTTACATATCGGTCTGCTCACTTATCCGCCTATTTGCGAACCCACCCGCTTTAAACGAAAATGAAAGCGTTCCAGGAGCAGTTTGTGGTTCATTCTGTCACCGTGAAACGATTCGGAAGAGACAGTCATTCTTAATAATTTCACCAAGCATTACAATTATATGTCAACAAGGGAATAATTGTGATTGCCTTCTTAAAACATTTTTTCTAGGCTACTGGTTGGAGGAGCTTTTGGAAAGCCACTTCTCACAGCAATGGGAAATAGGTCTCTAGCTATTGGGAGTAGGCCTATACACTTTTTTAAAACGGTATAAATGGTAATGCAAAATTATAAACCATATAGGCCAACTTAGACTACCCTATATAATAGATATCTGCTGCTTACAATAGTTTTCTTGGGTTTTCTCAAGTGCTCACAAGAAAATGACAAAATAGAATGTCTCTTAGGTGTCATATTTATTGGCCTTGAAATTTCAATATTAAAAATACGCATATACTCAGGGTTCGAGTTAGGTGGGAGCCAGTGGGAGCTGAGCTCCCATAGAGAGAGGTCTGGCTCCCATGAAAGCAGCAAACTCAAACATCTGTGGGGGCTCTGACAATACAATAGTATAATATTTTACTGACAAATAAAGTTATCATAAGCGGGGATCAAACCGAGCTATGGGAGGTGGAACCTTTTTATGGAGTTGCGAGCGCGCTAAGCGCTTGTTACAGGGGTGTTTTTGATCATCTTTTCTTTTTGTGTTATTGCCTTATTGGCATGCTGTTATTATGTTCTCTGATGATAAAGGGGCACGGTATGCTTGCGCAGTTGCAATGTATAGGTTGTAAACATAAATCAATGTCTTAATTGATTGTAAACCATGATTTGGTTGTGACCGATAGTTACCGTGCGTAACAGTCGGGGTTTGCCTCTGACGCGAGAGGATCTAATGATGGTATGTTATATTGCCTAGTTTGTGGGCCTTGCCCCTGATTATTTTCAGTTTGATCAGTGTTTTGTTTGTTTAGTTTGTTTGTTAATTTGTTATGTTATGCACCCCGCCGGTGGCATAATATAAAATAAAAGAAAGACGTCTGCATTATTCCGTTTCCATGCCTTGAGTCTACCACCCGCCGGACACACTCCGTTACAATGCCACTGAAAATGTGGCCGCTTGCTTGTTTCGGTTTCAGCCTACTTCAATAAAGCCAAACATAGGCCTACTGTAGCTCCAGATAGTAAGATAATGCGCGGCTCTCCCTATAGGTCAACCTCTCTCCTAGATATTGCTTTAACCAGGCTATTCCGATCATGCTGCACATGATGTAAACTTTATTGAAGATTTCGCGCAAGTAGCATATTCACCGAAATTAATAAGTGGCAGTTCACCGTTATGCATAACATTCAGCCAGAGGTCCGGGAGAGAGAGATAGAGAGAGACATTGTCAACTTCTCACATTGTAAGGTCAGTGCTTGCTTCCCATTACATTCAAAAGTCCGCAAAGCCTTTACTGAACTCATGCGCAGTTGCGCAGACTGGAGAACGAAAAAAAAACAAAAAAACATCCCATACACCCCCCCCGCATATACTATCAAGCTATGGGGGGCCCATCGAAAAAATGTGCCCAGGGTCCTTTGACATGTTAATCCGGCCCTGATATTGTGTAATACAGACCTCCAATGAAAGAAAGTAATTTTCTGGCTACTTGCTAGCTGAATTGTTACCCATGAAACTCATTGGAGAGGTTTGCACCCATGAAAAGAATTTAATATCATGGCATCAGCTGGTGCTATAGCAACAAAACAGACAAGGCTATTGGTTAAAACCTGAAAGTGATTTATTTAGTTTTCCAGAATTACATTTTTTGACACAGACATTATTCATATATTAAAAGATTGTAAAGAAGTGGCATATTCATATATTAAAAGATTGTAAAGACGTGGCATATTCATATATTAAAAGATTGTAAAGAAGTGGCATATTCATATATTAAAAGATTGTAAAGACGTGGCATATTCATATATTAAAAGATTGTAAAGAAGTGGCATATTCATATATTAAAAGATTGTAAAGAAGTGGCATATTCATATATTAAAAGATTGTAAAGACGTGGCATATTCATATATTAAAAGATTGTAAAGAAGTGGCATATTCATATATTAAAAGATTGTAAAGACGTGGCATATTCATATATTAAAAGATTGTAAAGACGTGGCATATTCATATATTAAAAGATTGTAAAGACGTGGCATGGGCAGACATCCCAACCTACAGAAACTCATTTCAGGGAGGTGTCATCGTCTCTTTTTGTTTTGTACTTATTTGTAGATATTTGTTGGCCAACATATTTCTACCAATGTAGCCTATTTCTATTTGTTTCCAATTGCCCTGCAAGAAACTCTCGTATTAGCCTACTGACAAAGTGATTTGATGATGACAGAGACAAAGGCCGTCTGTTCAGGTATGTATCTTCATAAATACAACTAGGGAACTCTCTCTCCGTTGCGACTCTGTCTTACTGCCTCTCATGTTGCTCTGCTCAACTTCAAAGGAATTTAGCGCTACAGCACAAGACTTGCGCAAGAAAATTTGCATCCGTGATGTCCGTGAGCCACTATAAAAATACGGTAGACACTCGGATGTTCCGGGAGACTTGGGATGTCTGGGCCAAAAGATCTATCAGATAGGCTATGCAAAAAATCGTTTCCTCTGGGCCATGCATTTCAAGATACATAGGGGCCCTAAGCAAACAGGACATGGGGGCACTTCACCTCCCATAAACACCTAGGTGAGCCACAGTGTTATAATCTTTAAGCATCTTTTATTCATATAAATATTTGTGTTAAACTTACAGTTGTAACTCCAGCCTTAAATTCATTCGTTCATACTAAAATGATTATACAGTCAATCTTGGGGGCCCCTTGCAGACTGGGGCCCTAGGCAATTGCCTGTTTTGCCTGTCCTGTTCCGACAGCCCTGTCTTTCTGTCAGGCAAAGCAAATGGTACACCTACACATGCAAATCATGACTTTACCGCCAAGGTGATTTTTCCGCCAAGGAGGTTTTCGCCGCCATGTGTCTCTGTGTGTGTGTGTGTGTGCGCCCCAGTGTGTGTGTGTGTGTGTGTCTGTCTGTCTGTCTGTCTGTGTACAACATAACTCGAAAAGTACTGCACGGATTTGGATGAAATTTTTGGACAGGGTTTGGTACGAGTAAGAAATGATTCGATTTTGGAGGCGATCGGTGATCCAGAACACCATCTGTGACCACATTGTCTTGGCGGAAGTCTAGTTTCTTTTTATTTTATTTCCTCATACTTTAAATGAGTTTCTTTTCACTGTCTATGTTGAATTTCGCTAACAGAGAATGCAAGAATGCTGTGTATACCCTATGATGGCTACAGTAAATCCCAGTCGACCTATAGCACACCGTGATTTATTTATTCCCACCAAATGGCAGAAAATGGCTAAATGCACAGATGTCATACTATAGGTCACATGTGTTTGTTGGTACTGTATACAAATCAGAAAACAAGGTAAATACTTCATATTTCTATAATGGTATCTATGATCTATGTATCTATGATTCCCTGAAAACAGTCCCTCCAAATTGATTAGGTGAGACGAAAGTGCCATCTTTCATAGGCAATGCAAGGCAAGGCAAGGCAAGTTTATTTATATAGCGCATTTCATACACAAAGGCAATTCAATGTGCTGTACAAAAACAAAAGCAAGTACAGTAATTGGTAAAAAGTAAAAGCACAGTAAAGACATAAAATAATCATGTGAAAGGTAGACAGGGCAAGAAGAAAGTGAATAAAACTTTAAAAAGGGAATTAAAGGTTAAAATATACAGAATAGACAAAATAAATGGACTTTAAGAGAAAGCATCTGAGAACAGTTTGGTCTTAAGCCTAGATTTGAAACTGTTAACAGCAGGGGAATTTTTATTTCTTCTGGAAGTTGGTTCCAAAGTTGCACATGCATAGTAGGAGAAAGCGGCTTCACCACACTTTGTTCTGACAAAGGGTTTTTCCAGCAAATTTTTATTCAGTGAAAACTGCATTTCAATTTGTATTCCATCTAATATCATCATCAATACAAAATAGAATAGGCTTACATAGTGTAATCCAATTAATTAATAAATACCTAAACAAATCAAATTTGTTTGAAGGATATGGTGTATAATAGCCTACATGATTAATAGTTCCCAACTTCCCGCACCAAATCAGGGGTGGGTCTTGAATGGTCTTGAATTTGAATGTTCCATCTTATCATCATATGCTCACTGTATCTATCCCGTTGAAGCCCAGCCTCTCCAGTACTTCAAAAGAGACCTGAGAGAGAAGATGACAAAGGAATAAGAGGAAAAAACATCAGACAAAAGACAAAATTATACATTTGTGAATATTTCTAGAGCAGTTTATTACTGAAATTCTTTGGTTCCTCTAGATTCTATCTACGTTTTGTTCAGTGTTATACATTTGTAGATTTAGTATAGAACGTATCTATTTTATTGTAAATAAAAAGTGGTTTATATGTTTCCCTGTTGTATGGACAAGGGGGATCTCCACTTATTACTCCAGTCAACTTGGATTGAAACGAGTTTGAAGTTACAGTACCTCCATTGCGAAGCATCTCTAAGTGCAGGGCATATCTCCACTCGCCAGTCTCTTCAAGTAGGGCAGTGACGAGATTGAAGAGAGGGAGTGTGAGGATGCTGTCCTGACAAAGAACCTGCTCCAGTGCCATTGCCAACTCCAGGGTACGGTTCAGAAGAATCCAAGCCAGTATCAGGAGTATTGGGAAGATTTGAAGAGGCACATAATATGGGTGAGCCATGCTGAGATAAAAATGTGGATTTTGAGGAATATAACCACACGGGAGAAAAGACAGAAATCATTCTTTTTCATGATATGAATCACTGATTTATTCACTATTAATAGAATATGCATAACAAAATAATGAGCTTAAAGATTCTGTTTTTGATTTATTTATTTATTTATTTACTTAAAGTTTTAATTATCAGTAGTTTGCCAAATGTATAGATTTCGTCTATGGCATAACATGAAATCTCCAAAAGAAAAACATGTCCAAGTTAAAGGGACAATGTGTAGCCTTAGAGTTTCTCCCATTAAAAATGGACACATTTCAAAGTATGTATTACGGCTACGCAAGCCTGCATGCGGATGTCGGTCTTTTCAGTATGCTTATCTGTTTTTGGATGAAGTAGAAGATTTCTATTCAGATTTTGGGGATTTTGAACAAACCTTGTCTTCTTTTAAACCTGGTGACACAGGTAATCAACAGTAGCAATTAGCTGAACCTGCAAACTATGAGTGCGAAAACGTGAACGATAAGACCGTTTTGAGCTACCGTATTCCAAGATGGAGGCTGTATATGTCCTTCGTGTCATGTCTTCCGTATCTGAAGCTAAGTAGGGGCTAGTTGTGGGATTTTAGTACAACGGGAAGGTTTGACTTTAGCTGCTATCTTGCTCTTCAGTCTATTTGTTCTTCTTCCTGCCAACAGTGCTCAGTGACCAATGACGAGCAATAAATGTAAATCGGTCAGCATTGCTAGCTTAGTTTGTTCGCATAGCTTCGGTAGCATAGCTTTGGTCGTTATGTTTCAACGAACTCCTTTAAGTTCTGTTTGAGCATCTTAATTTGGTTTTGCTACGGGGCCATGAATTTTGACTGCAGCTCAGCTAATGGTATTGGACCCTTAATGGAAGACTAATTTCATGTTGTCTGTAGACTACTGTAGCTTTTTGTGTCGTGTCTTCCGTATCTGAAGCTAAGCAGTTGTGGGGTCGTAGTAGCTGCAATTTTGCTCTTCAATCTATTATGCGAAGATTTCTTATTCTTTTCCTGCCAACAGCGCTCAGTGACTAGCCGAACAAGCAATAAATGTAAAGTATCTCAGTCGGATGGTTATTTATTCTATTCCGTTTTTTCCCTGACCAAGCCATCGCTGTCACATTGCTATAGTTCAAGCTAGTTTTGTCTATCGAAGCAACTACGAAGGCATCACATAGCACTAACATAGCTAAAAGGCAAGCACAGTAACTAATAATTTTATAAGTAGTCGAATGATACTTTATCTGCGACTCATTAATCAAAATTGACAAATTTACAACTTACGTGTAGTTGATTGGGAGTTGGCAATGGAAGATGGCGCTTGAAGGAAAGATGAGGCTGGATGAAGGTGGATCCGAATGTCACGTCATGTTTCCGTCAAATATGCCACCAATCCAGTGCAGACACAATGCAACATAGTTCTTTCTTTACCAATCCAATGCAGCCACGATGGGTGTAACGGATGCCGGTCAACCTGGCCTAGCTGGTGGCAGTAAACCTACATGGTAAATCGTCACACCCAGCCTTAAGACACGTAGTACTTACCATCCAGTTAAAAGCCTGGGCTTTTCAGCTCAGTGGTTAAAGCATTCATGTCCACTGCAATGTGAAACGACCTCAACTACACTTAAATAATCTGAACCATCATTTTACAAACAGGGCCACAGTTTATAACTAAATGTCACAGAGGTTTTTTGGGCTCTTTACTCGTAAGTTTGTTTGTTGGGGCTGAATAGGGCGTTGGGCTTGAAACTGATTGTCATCATTGTCTAGAGATATGTCTAAAACACAGCAAAAAAATAAGCCTACAACTTTCTGCAAAAGCTCAGTTTAGGAGAGAGATAGATAGCTCATCAGTCAGTTATACTGTACGATTGTGGACATAATAGGGATGCTTTGATCCTAAATGAAATAGCTAAGAATTCAGCTGAATAGGCCTAATGTAAATGTTAAAGAAGTAGGCTACACAATACCGAATATTGTGTCATCTCTCTCTCTCTCTCTCTCTCTCTCTCTCTCTCTCTCATAAAGCAGATTCAAGCCTGTTGAAGTCTTTATAAACCGCTCACAAAAAGTAAGGAAACTTGACTTTGGCCCATTATATCTCCCCTTTAATAATACCAATCCCTAAAGTGTTTTATATCATTTTTATCGTTGGTTTGTCACCTTTACAATGAGGTATAGCTTGTAAGCATTGGACAATCATGGAATGTGCAATACAGCCAAACGTGTGAGTAGTACCAACCAAAAATGTGCCAAAATGGCCATGGTAATAGGGTTCTGCTGCATCTGATTTTGTGCCTCAAGTGCTGCCAGTCACTGGTGTGCCTAAATTAGCACCTGAGCTTCAGCAACTTGTTGGGTTTGTGGTTTCTCCTATAGCAACAATACTGGTGGAAAGATGCCACGTTTGTTCCTTCAGGATAGGGCTTGTGCAATGGGGAACCTGAGGCTGGTGTCTCAACATGTAGTGGCAGCATCATTGGTGTCAGTCCTGGTACCATTTCCAAACTTAGGATCAAGTTCCATAAGACTGCGTAAGCCAAAGACAGACCAAGACGTGGCCGTCTCAAGAAGACAACACCCCAAGAAGACCGGTTCCTCACTAAGGAACCGTAGATTCACTGCCAGAGACTTACAAGATTTATTCAACTGTTCAACTGCTCGAGTCTTCCACACGTTACTGAGGGCCCTGACACTGAGTGTAAAGTGTATGGCCAGTGTAAAGAGTAAAGTGTTTTTTGTTCTTGTCCTCATGTCTTTGGGTGAGTGCAATCTTCAATGCTCCAAGCAACAAACAAAGGCTATACCAACAGAACAGTATAGCAGGCCATTTTGGCACATTTTTTGGTTGGCACTACTCACACGTTTGGCTGTGTTGCGCATTCCATGATTGCTCGATGCTTGCAAGCTATACCTCATTGTACAGGTGACAAATCAATGATGAAAATGATATCAAACACTTTAGGGATTGGTATTATTAAAGGGGAGATATAATGGGTCAACGTCAAGTTTCCTTACTTTTTGTGAGCGGTTTATATTAGGTTTCAGCGACTATAAGTAACAGGAAGGGTAGGTAAGAGAGTAGGAGCTTTTGAGACTGAGGAAGAAGGAAAGAAATGTGAGGAAAAAGAGAGTGAGAGGCAGTGTGGAGAAGGGGACAGTCAGGAGAGAGGGAGGGAGTCTCAAAAAGAGGGGAACGAGATAGGAGAGGACAGAGAAACGTGTAAGAAAGAAGAGAGAGGAAAATTTGGGAGGGTGTATGGCAGGGTGATTTGCTGTGATTAGTAAAACAATGAAAGCAAACCTCTCTGTCTTCCTGTCCATCAGTAATGTTGCTTTTTTGCAGTGGTAACCCCCTGGTAATCAGTAAAAAATAATGTTTGCTAGTATAGTAGTTCCTAATATAGATACAATAATAAATGAAACAATAATCATGTTTTCTTTATCAGGTGAACTTGCATGTTGACTTCAGAGAGACAAAGACAGCCAGCCAGACACCCTGCTTCTCTCATCATCATCATCATCAGCAGCAGCATCAGCATCATTTCTCTCTCTCTCTCTCTCTCTCTCTCTCTTCATCCCACTCTCTCTCCTTCCAACGCCTTCCCCCTTCTCTTTCTGTCTGGCTGTCAAGGCTCCAATATTTCTTAGATAAACACTCTGATCATCCCAGTCAGAGTAAAATAGCATGGAAAGGTTTGGTCAATGTAATGCACAATGTATATTGAATACACGCACATTCTTTTTATATTCAAAATGAAGAGAATTTTTAGTTTTTCACCCTGTTTCATGGATGTCTTTAAAGGGCAACCTCAGTCATTTTCAACAAGAGCTCTATTGCTCAAGTTACTTGAGATTAGCCAATACTGAAGACGCAAGACATTTTGGTTCAACCATATAGGTTTCCTTGAACAGAGAAGAATCACTTACAACTAGCCCAATGGGGCAGACTTTTGAACTGTATTTTTATCATCTTAACATACTCCAAATGTCACCACAAAGACTATGAAGTATCAACAGACACCTTACAACACATAACTGTATTGTGTATGACTACAAATGGCTGAAACAGTGTTAAAACTGTGTGTTTATGCAAGCAGCCAAACGTTGTTTGTTTACAAAACGTAATGTACACTGCATAAAAACACTATTTTAAGCACTTTGTCAGACATTTGTAGTCATAAACACTACATTGGTGTGTTGTAATGTGTCTGATGATGTTACATAGCTTTTGGGGTGATATTTGGAGCATGTTTAGATGCTGAAAACACAGTTTAAATGTCTGCCCCATTGGGCAAGTTGTAAGTGATTCTTCTCTGTTCAAGGAAACCTATATGGTTGGACCAAAATGTCTGGCGTCTTCAGTGTTGGCTAATCTCAAGTAGCTTGAGCAATAGAGCTCTTGTTGAAAATGACTGAAGTTGCCCTTTAATGAGAAGAGCTGAGATGCATACAAGCACATTACCTTTAAAGGGTACCCTTAAATGGTATTATATCTGAATCTCTTCATCTTGGTTATGCAATGCTGCTGATTTGTTGTCATAGCCTCTGCTGATGAGTGTAAGTGTTGTGATTCGTGTGCTTGCATTTTAAACATTTTAAACTCTCTCTCTCTCTCTCTCTCTCTCTCGCTCTCTCACTCACACACACACACACACACACACACACACACACACACACACACACAGATTTAGGAAACACATATTGTATAAATACTATTAATAATACACGTACGTACATACAGAATGTGTATGTTTAGTATACTGCCATACATACAAACATACATACAATACATAGCCTATGCATACATAAGCACAAATACATATACACATATCTGGAAAATAAAAAATATGGTAACAAAATACATTAACCCAATTTCTGCATTTTGTTAGTCCCCAATGTTGTGTGTGGAAGTGTGTTCATTAATGTTATCAGAACAATAGACAGATGTACACACACACACACACACACACACACACACACACACACACACACACACACACACACACACACACATGCACGCGCACACACAGGGGCATCGTGGGGCACGGGAGGACTGAGTTACCAGGGCCTCAGGAGGGGGGAGGGCCCTTGAGGTGCTATATGCACACACACACACACACACTCCTTTGCTTAGACAGATAGAGAAGTATAACAAAACAGTATCTACAGCATATCTACAAAATTCACTTTGAAAAATGTTCATGTATTCCAGTTGAAGTCATTGAATGCATCTTGTATGAAGGCAATGAAAAAGGGGAGGCCTACAGAGTTCAACCTGCAACGAAAATTAATATTGTAATGTGTGAAAATAATCAGAGAGAAGAATTCAGATTTTATTGAAAAGAACAAAAACATGTTGTTCACCACATGTTAAAATGATCCTATTTGGAATTTGTCCCTCATTAGGCACAATATTCCAACATTGTACAAAGTCTATTACTAGGCTATAAACCATTATAAACACATTAATAGAAGGTAATAGGCTTGTCAAGCCTTTTAATCACATACTAAAGTGACCATTCATTAATGGTTGCTTAGAATGACCATAGTGTCTTACTCTGTGATTGTCTGACCTTGACCCCAAAGAGGGCAGCTCAGAGTAGATGGCAACAGTAGTGAGACTGTTCCTCACCAGTGCCCATGTTTAGTGGAACTGCTGATAACATTGGACTGCTAACTCAAATTGATCATTACTGCCATCTGCTGTCTTGGGGTCTTCCCAGTCACAACTACAAAGTACAAGCAGCTTTGCTAAACCACTCTGGTTCTGATTGGGGCGGCAGGCAAACATTTTGGAGTATGAGTTTTTCATTCCTGAATTTTGGGGATATAAATTACCAGCCATATATATTATCATGACATAACCATTACCAAATATGCCTTCGTTTTACCCATCACATAAGTTGAAGTATAACTTTAATCAATGCAGCATTTTTTCTATCACAACATAGTTTACAGGATTCTTAGTCACTTTGTCATAGTCTCAGAGTGTACGTGAGCTCATGTGACTAAAAGCAGAGATGGTTTGGCTAAACTGACCTGAGAACTGTGAGGAGCACAACATGAGCCCACTGCCAGATTTTCCAAGTGCCATTTTGACATTTTACTTCGAATGCCGATTTTTAGGCCTCAGGAAAAGGAAATTGCTTGTTGCTTGGGCATAGATTGGTCAATATTAATAAATTATACATCATTGTAAAGTAGTGCTGTCAAGCGATTAAAATATTTAATCGCGATTAATCACATTTTTGCCGTAGTTAACTCATAATTAATCGAGATTAATCGCAAATTTCTCTCTATTCTAAATGTCCCTCGATTTCTTTTTGTCCCATTTTTATTGTTATCAGCATTCATTGGTGGGGGTGAATACCAATTTAAAATAAAAGAAACCCCAGTTACAGCATCAGAAATTATTAACAGGTTCAAGTACTGCCAGAGAGATGTTGATGTTTTTTATGTTGCTAGTTCACAAGTTTACAAAAAAAAAAAAAAAAACTGGATGGTGGCCCTTTAAATTATACTAACCTATATTTTAAAGAGGCTCAATGAAAATATGGCATTATGGTCTACATGAGTAAACCTACATTGCATGAGCATACCTTTAAAATGCATTTTGCCATATTGGCAATTGCCCTGCAAGAAGCTCTCATTTTAGTGACAAGGTCATAAGTTCAGAATCAGGTAGGCTATATGCGTCTCGTTTGCACAAATTCTGTCTCTCAGTTGCGCTCCAACCTGTTTCACCTCTCTCACTCGCGCTGCAATTTTGAAACTGATATTAGCCTATTTGCGGGGTATTCAGTTCAAGAGAAGGGATTTCTAAGTGACAAAATTAATCCTCTAGCTAGTTAAAGGGGGGTTCAGAATTTTCGATGTTAAACCTCATTTCCAAGTAAGCCTGAGTGATATCTGTCATTGGAGACCGTTTTCAACTCATTTCATCCAGTCCTTCTATCAGCTGATTTCGCTGGTGCTAGGCTCACGCAAGTGAGTGGGCAGTGCTAGCCTGGCAATAAAAACAGTCTTACCCACTCTGCAGTCTCCTTTAGGCAAATACATTAATATGCCAGGTCATCGGTGTTGATTAAAAAAACATCGTAAAAGCAAAACTACCCTTGAATCGCCATGATAACATTACATTTTGAGGGACTACTTTATCAGCTCAGCGGAATATTACCTTGCTCAGGTTAGTTGTTTGACTGTTTTGATGTCCAAGCCAACAGCAACAAGCCAAAGATTACTCCTTTCGCGATCTCGGACTGGAAACTTATGAAAACTTTTAGTTTCCCATCTGCGGCGTTTACTTTCACAGTTTTTCACAGCACACATGATCGGCATATTGCTTAATTCCTTGACATCCAGTGACTCAATCTATAGCGTTAGGTTTTGCCTTATCCCACTAACGTTAGGCTCTGTCTATCGTCATATTAGTCAAACAACTAACCTGAGCAAGGTAATATTCCGCTGCTGCTGAGAAATTAGTCCCTCAAAATGTAATGTTATTATGGCGATTCAAGGGTAGTTTTTCTTTTACGATGTTTTTTAATCAACACCGATGACCTGGCATATTAATGTATTTGCCTAAAGGAGACTGCAGAGTGGGTAAGACTGTTTTTATTGCCAGGCTAGCACTGCCCACTCACTTGCGTTAGCCTAGCACCAGCGAACTCAGCTGATAGAAGGACTGGATGAAATGAGTTGAAAACGGTCTCCAATGACAGATATCACTCAGGCTTACTTGGAAATGAGGTTTAACATCGAAAATTCTGAACCACCCCTTTAACAACCTAAATATACGAACATGCGAGTGAGCGTTAACGATTGTGTCGGTAAAATATTTGTTTTCACTGACATCAAATGACGCTCACAAACATTCTCTCTCTCAGTTGCGCTCCGACCTATTTCACCTCTCTCACTCGCGCTGCAATTTTGAAACTGATATTGCCTATTTGAGGGGTATTCAGTTCAAGAGAAGGGATTTCTAAGTGACAAAATTAATCCTCTAGCTAGTTAACAACCTAAATATGCTAACATACGAGTGAGCGTCAACGATTGTGTCGGTAAAATATTTGTTTTCACTGACATCAAATGACGCTCACAAACATTCTCTCTCTCAGTTGCGCTCCGACCTGTTTCACCTCTCTCACTAGCGCTGCAATTTTGAAACTGATATTAGCCTATTTGCGGGGTATTCAGTTCAAGAGAAGGGATTTCTAAGTGATAACATCAATCCTCTAGCTAATTAACAACCTAAATATGCGAACATGCGAGTTGAACGTCAACGATTGTATCGGTAAAATATTTGTTTTCACTGACATCGGAGCAGCAGAGCAGAGTGCAGACACCCGTGCCATGTGTGCAGTAGGGCTGGGCGATATGGCTGAAATCTCTATCACGATATAGGCTCAGTATATTGGTCGATATCGATAATTATTGAATTTTTAAATGACGTATTTAAATGGGCCCAGGTGCACAAAACACCTTAAATTAGTTTTTTTTTTTTTTTTTTTTTAGGTTTATATTTTATTTTTAATATAGAGTTATTACATTAAATGGCAGCACTCAGCACTGGCATGTATAAATATATGGTAAAATATAGTGTTTGAGCACGATGTTGTTTCAGGGTTGAATTCTGCTTTAAAGTAGCCTATTATTTTAGGGTTCTTTTAAACTCCTGAAGTAGCCCATTTTCTCCCTTAAATAAAACTAGTAGTCAAAAAATAATAATTTAAGAGGAGAAGTCTAATGTCTCTCCCACACTGAAATATAAGCTGAATAAATAGGCCTACCAATACATAAAGGAAATTAATATTTTAACTAAAATATGTTATGTTATTCTTCTATTACATAGGCCAATCAGAGAGGGGCTTTGTATAGTTTACATTGTAGCCTATGTGGCTATAGCCTGACATAGCCCGCCCATAATACGAATGTTCATCCGTATCCATGGTCTGGGAACGGTCCTCTGGGGCGTGTTTACATCGGTAGAGAGTCTACCGGCCAATAAGCGAAGCTGATTAGACGAGCTGTCCAATCGTTTCAAACCAGAAGTGAATGCCCTCCCCTCCGCAGTATAATCGCGTCAGGTTAAAGAACCTCCAGACCATGAATACGGATGAACAGCAGTATTATGGTCGGGCTATGTCAGGCTAATGTGGCTACTGTTGTGAGGCAGACTCGTTAGCATAATGTGACTTCAAAACGAAGTTTGTTTTGGTACACTGGTATGCCTTTCACTTCACACAAGGCTACTTGATAACATGGATTACTTCAGGGAGTTTGATTAAGGTAAGATTGCAAAATCATTCAGCTTTAATGTGTTCAGTAGGTTGCTGACCATACTTGGTAGTTTGAGCTTTGTCTGTTGTATGTTTACCTTGCTAGCGTTGTGCGCTAACATCGTTAAAATCTGTCCCTGCAGCCAGTAACGTCATGTGCACCGTTAGCTGTCAGCTGTCGTAGGCTACTTTACAAGTTCAACAGTGAACAGTGTTGTTCATCAGGCCTTTCTGACTTTTCAAACAAATTGCTCACAGTTATTAATTACGCTTGCCCTGCATTACTAAATCAGAACATGAATCAGCTGAAAGTATCTTTGACTAGTTTCAGGCTACATGAAAAGCAAAGTCTGAGTTGCAGCAGCTAACTAGTAAACAGTCAGTGCGTGCCCTTTCTGGCTCCTGTTGTATGTGGACAGAGCGGAGCTAGAATCCGCCCGGGTGAAAAAATTCTATCGAAAGTTCTATCGAGCGCATTTTCTATTGCTATCGAGTATGTGTCTATCGCGATTCATATCGCTATCGTTTTATCGCCCAGCCCTAGTGTGCAGTGCGTGTTGTAGGCATGAGTAGCCTAAGTCCAAGGCTAAGCAGTAGGCCTACTTCAAGCCTAATACAAACACAGGACATTCTGAAATGTCGGGAGGTGTTGGAATGTCGGACATATTTTTTTTTTCACATTCCATTGATAATGGCGGGTCAAATGCGTTAATCGCGCGTTAAAAAAATTGACGGCGTTAAAATGGGTTTGCGTTAACGCCGTTATTAACGCGTTAAACTGACAGCACTATTGTAAAGCTATTGAACAGTACTATCATAATATAAGGGTTACATTTGTGTTGATTAACAATTGACCCATATATTGACCTTATAATTGCAGCTGTATAGTCAATATTTATAAAATACCATATGGTCAATTAGCGAGCATGCAGGATCCACATACACCCCCTCTCTAACTAACTAAACTAGTATTTTCTTGTTGCCCTGATCCCAAAGAGTAAGAAAAATCATATTAGCAAGAGATACAAAACAGATTTTTAGGCCCAAGGGAAAATGGGATTGCCCATCATTGGGAAGCTTTTGAATAATCCCATGATGATGAAGATGATGATGATGATGATGATTGTGATTATAATAATAATAATAATAATAATTTATAATAACAATAATAATAATAATAGTAGTAGTACTACTACTACTACTACTACTACTACTACTACTACTGATTATAATAATAATAATGATAGTTTTTAATGGATATTTTTTATTATTTATTTATTTGGTAACACTTTATTTTAAGGTTCACACAGGGTGCTTGCACAAGTCTTGAAAGTCTTAAAAAGTATGGAATTTTGAAAAGCTGTTTTCCAGACCTTGAAAAGTCTTGGATTTCATGTGAAAGTTTTAATAAAGTATGGAAAAAAGTATCCTCAAAGACACAGAATATTTTGAAATAAGAAATAGTGATAAGGGTGTAAAAACTATGATTTAAAACAACGTAAGAAAGACCCCTCCCCTCTATTGTCCACAGTTTTAATTCACCCCAGTTGAGAAGTGTCTTGTCATAGATGATATATCAAACATTGTTGTGCATGAATGACACCAGGTAACCTTAAAATTGTCCCTACCACTACAGACCACCCTAGCCTACCCTTCACGTTATAAAAACCATGAACGCATTTACTGTAATATTGCGATGCGCTCGCCGTGCGCTTATGGATTCCAAATCTATCAGTTCTTCTCTGTTTAATAACTTGGAGAGTTTTCTTCTCAGTTTTCTTACTTATGGATTCCAAATCTATCAGCTCTTCTCTGTTTAATAACTTGGAGAGTTTTCCTCTCCTCCATACATATATCATTTGAAAGAGCGTCACAAGAACTACTTACTTACTACTACTGCTTACTAGTTGCTTTGATAAACCGTTTATCCTACAGATTAATTCATGAGTTTGAAGTAGGCTAGCCTTTTGTGGAAACAGTTCTATATGCATGATGACGAGCCTGCATCATAAGCTGCATTCCAAAAACAGTGGAAGTCATAGGCATACCTATCTGTGGATCTACAATGAGGTAGCAATAACATCACTGTACAAAGCACAGCTGTTTTTGTAGTCTCCAATATTAGGCTGAAGTGGTAATTTCAGACATACCATGACTGATATGTTGGTCAAGGAATAGCCTACCCTGTGCTAATTAGGCCACTGTAGCCCATTTCCTTCAAGTGTTTAGACACATTTTCAATGAAATAATTAATAATGAATATCAGTGAATTTAACAAATTGCAAAGAAAGACTGCCCCCCATCATGTTTCTCATTATTATCCTAAAAGGGTCCAAAAGAATAAAAGACTATGTGCATCACATCAAACTGAAAATTCAGCAGTAAATGCCATTAAGGTCTGAAATGAAATCAATTTTGGTTCAATTGTAAGAAATATTACAAGGTCTCACTGACTACCAACTACAATGATATCAGCCAGGGCTGCTATTGTCAGTGACCTCATGCAGCATTCAAATAATGTGCAATGCAGTAGGTAATCGACTTAATTAATTGCTATGAGAGTTAAAATGCACCAGATTGCAGGAAATGGCAACTAATTTTCTGAAAATTTCTTGGGGGAGAACCCCAAACCCCCCAACTACTTCTCTGTACAAATATGCATCTTACATTCTTCATTGATGTTCTACCTGCACTGTTGTTGTGTCATGTGATTTTCACAGTATACATTAATACTACTTTGAAGGTAATCCTAGGACGCTGAATTTGATTCTGTGTAATTTTAGTGGTACTGTTTTTCTATGGGGGGGAGTTGCGCCCCTGAGTCAAGGTCTTGGGGAAAAAGATATCAGTTTTGAAAAAGTCTGGAAAAAGTCTGGAATTTTGATTTGGAAAAAGAGCAAGCACCATGTTCACATATTAGCCACTAATACATAGGCCTACCTAATCAATGCCTCTATTAGCACATTGTAAGGCAAGTGTTTAGCAACATTAATCATTTGTTAGGTGTGTATTCACAAATGTCTTGTTCATGACTAATTAGGCCTTTATTCTTGATATCTTAATAATGCCCTAATAAGCCTTCATCCCAGCTTACAAAGTAATAGTACAAGAGAAAATGTATATTTGTACATGTTCTATTTTGGTAGGTGCGCACTGCGCGCACTATTACCGCTCTGACATAACAGACAGAACAAAAAGCGCTAGTCTTAGTACCGTAAATGAGGGCCTGAGTGTCCGTGTTGTGGTGAAGAGCTTGACCACCAAGGGAACTTGAACAACACAGAAAGTAGCTGACTTAGGAAAGACTGAGCCTGTCTGTCTGACTGGGAAAGTTTTTGTTTCAACTAAGAAACCAAAGCTGTTGCCTAGTATAGGCACAGTCACGTCACTCTACCTTTTACTGTGGTGGGCACATGGTCATATACATTGAAGCTGTACTGGATGTAGAATATTCATTGCCTAGATAGATCAAGGATGGGGAAGAGGCCCAGGGGTGCGTCTCCCAAACATTTACGAGCTATTTACGGGCTAACTGGGGCTTACCAACATCGTGGGAACCATGAAACTACGAGAGAGGTGTTCCCCAAAATGCTCGTCCATACTATGGAGGTGAAACCTCCATGTTACGATGTACGTAGCTACTATGTCCTTGTTTCTCGAAATCATGGTTCCTGCGCTATATCGTAAACAACATCGTAACTTGATCCGTACCTTCCGAGCTCTTCACCTCCCGTAACAAGTTAGTATCTTACTACAACACTGTAGTCAACAGAGGGCGTTGAACATACCATAGTTGGGTAAATTTGGAGACAACGAAAGTGTTGATTAAAAACACTTCAATGATGAGTAAGACTTGGTTATATACTGACAATGTGATTTCCTGTTAATTATTAATATTATAGGCCACGTTAGTCTCCTTGAGTATTTTCATGATTTAAATTAGGCAAGAGATAAACAATGTATTGAGCTGACTGGTGGCGTAAATGGATAAGCCCGTGCGCCGTTGAGGTGTATAATGGTGATTCCTGCGAGTTCAAAACCACCTGTCAACGTGTGTGGGATTTGTTTCTGTTGTCCTCTCCTTTATTATTTAGGAAGAATTTTCATTTGGAGAAAGTTTCCAGGTGGTGATAATTGGTGATAACAGGTGTAATGGCAGGCCTATTCAATTAGGAAATTAGATGGTTTCGTTGTTAATGTGAGTGTTATCAATCGGTAGACGTTCAAATGCAAAGATAATATTGCATGGAACAAGCGGGGACAGGCGAATTGTTATAGGCACTAATGCGTAAAATATGCCCAAGCAAATGGATAATAATTTCAGTTTATTTGTCTTGTATTGTTTTAAATATAATAATTTAGACACAGAGTAAGAAGATATTCTGTAACAATCACCTAGCATTGAACCTTCGACCGCTTTAATGAATGTGAGTCAAAGCTGTGCGCTTAACCCCCTAGGCCACCTGCTGCACGTACAGGAGGGTTGCTCACATCTAATTAGACTAGGCCTACTTGCCAATATAATTTCCTGTCGTTATTATTTCTTGTATTTTCACTCGAAGGTGAAGATAAACTAGACCACTTTTGGCATATGACTTAATTGAATCTTATATTGATCACAGGTTCATGTAACCGCCGTTATTAACTGACTATATCAACATAAATGTATAAACGGGACTGGCATGCTTCCTACCGCGAATGCGCCCGAATTGTCTCCGAACACTTCCGAAAACATCTGCAAACATGGTCGTAGCCGTAGGAACTATGGTGGTACATACCAACATGGTAGAAACTTACATAGTAGTCTACCATGTTGGTAGGCGTTTTTTGGGAAACACCCATAGCTGAGCACCTACCTAGTTCCCACGAACATCGTACTTTGATGGTAGAATGCTAACGTTCATCGTTGTACGGGAAACGCACCCCTGTTTAGTAAGGACCCGGATGACTCATGTCAGTCATAAGAGTACCAGTGCAGGGGCCATTTGAGGCCCTCAGCTCTCTTTCATGCGGCCCACCATGAATTAAAAAAATTAAATGTAGTGTGGGACATTATTACATTTTTCTCATATTATATTAGCCTATGTTCATCATGCAGCACGGTTTTACTACTGGTGTGATGTTTGTCAATAGTATCATTAAAGAGTGCTATCATTATTAGACGGCCTGCGGGTTTTCTTATCTAAAACTTATCTTTCTTATCTTTTTGAATTGAAATGGGTTAAAAACTGTGGCCCTTGGCGGCTTAGATTGTTCAGTATGTGGCCCGCAAACAGAAACATTTGGCCACCCCTGATTTAGATGGTAACAAAGTTCAGTGGGCACAAATAGTAGCCTGACATAGCCCGACCATAACACTGCTGTTCATCCGTATTCATGGTCTGGAGGTTGTTTAACCTGACGCGATTATACTGCGGGGGGAGGGCATTCACTTCTGGTTTGAAACGATTGGACAGCTCGTCTAATCAGCTTCGCTTACTGGCCGGTAGACTCCCTACCGATGTAAACACGCCCCAGAGGACCGTGCCCAGACCATGATACGTATAAACATTCGTATTATGGGCGGACTATGTCAGGCTACACAAATAGTGCACTGAAGTCTACAAAATACATCTTTGGCATCCTCTGTTCTCATTCCAAGGAGTGTTGAAGGGAACTGTAGGTTTATGTACTGTGTGAATGATAAGAAGACTACATTTAATACACCCCACCAGCTCCCCTGCTGTAAAACAAAACAATAAATGTGAGTTGTTTTAATTTTTAGATTAACCTTGATTCACCTTTCTTAATTAACATAGGTTTAGGCCCAGTCCCATTACTCTTCCCTAGCACTACCACTTGTTTTCGAGTCCCCTCCAAAGTGAGACACCCCTCGATTGTGTAGCCTAGTGAGAAGTGCAGTTTTTCCCCTAAGAAATGGGACAGCACTTCGGCTACAAATGCCTTCACCTGTTTTACGCGTCTACCATTCAGACTGAAGGGCTATAAGGCTTTAAATCGGGGTAAACTGTTCAAAAGCCGTCATCCATCAATTATCGTTGAGAAAATCACCCATATGAGATGTTCTTGTAATTCTTGTGAAAGAT
This sequence comes from Sardinella longiceps, assembly GCA_027497455.2. NCBI lineage: Eukaryota > Metazoa > Chordata > Actinopteri > Clupeiformes > Clupeidae > Sardinella > Sardinella longiceps. The sequence goes on along the minus strand of JAODXP020002627.1, from coordinate 5,974 downwards.
TTGCGCATTTTGAAAAATATAGATCTTTTTAATAGTCAACACACCAAAGCGGAATTGAACTGAATTTACATCAAACTAAGATATCCCAACATTAAACAATGGTATACATGCTTAATTGCAATAGTAGCTATATTTTTTTAAGTTCTTATCCAGAGCTGAGAGAGCAGGGACACAGCTTGTGCATTTGGACACAGATCGGGTACCGACACACAGTTTGCAAAGAACCAGGGGTAATTTCATCTTCACTTCAACTTCACTTCGTTCGAAGTCTGCACCTGACCTCCCTCTGTTTGAAGGGGCGATTTGACGGGCTGAAAGGCACTATTGCTTGGTCTTGAAAGTATTGGGACACACTACATTTACACCTGAACGTGCAAATCGAGTGTTAGGGCTAAAATCGAGGGGAAGTGGTCGTAATGGGACAGGGCCTTAATCTGAAGCATGCTTAGTATTTGCTAAAGTAGGCCTATGTAATCCACATTATAAAGGTTGATTTTGGTTGTTACAATCACACAATATGTAATCTTATTGTAATTCTTTTCTTTTTTTTTCTTTTTAGACATATTGTAACCATGAGACCATTGCATTCTACTTTGATATTACTGCGTAATAATCAATTTAGCTATTGATTAGTGTGCAATAATTTCGTAATGTTAACTCAAATTCAGAGCATAAGTTTGTGACTTGACATCAAGTTGAAGAATTGGAGAGGTTTGTGACTAAAAGCATGCTTGTGTTTTTGTGTATGTGACAATGTGTGTGTCAATACTTTTCTGTGGCAATAAAAATATTTCCCCATAAGGTTAGTGGTTATGCACTGTCTGAGTAAGTAGTTCTTTTTGGGTGTATTTCCTCTATTTGAGCAGGCTCCTTTTGTTATTATTGTTTAATTTTATCTTTTCTTCTTGGGACTGCTACAGTATAATTTCTGCATTGCACTCTTATTGTATTAGGCGAATTAAATTTAGATTTTTAATAAAACAAACTATCTAGGCTATGTTAGAGTTTTAGAAAAACTCAGTTACACCTGGTTAGTCTTTTAGTTTTACTTTTCCTCCTGAGTGGCCCTGATTATTTCTTTTGCAAGTTAGCTGTCACGCAGCTGTCATCCCAGGCACTTGGTGCCCTATAAGCAGTGCGTTACCTGCGTGTGTGGAGCCCCGGCACTGGTGATAGCAACTTTGTCTCATTTTAGGCATTTGTCTGGAAATTCTGACACTGAATGCTGATTTTTATATATTTTACAAGCACTTCTTCATACCCATCTTTATAAAATGAGAACTACTAGGAAAGCTTCCTCAATTGTGGCTGACCCGTCATCATCCTTCAGTCTAAGGACATTTCATAAAGATGAATATATTTTAACTTTTAACTCAGAAAATGTAGCAAGCTAAGCTACCAGAAACTCTTTATCAGATGAAGCTTCACTTCACCAAAGCTACCTGAAGACAAAATGTAACAAGTTAAGCCAGGAAAAAATGGGAGAAGTAGCTATATAGTTTGTAGAAGTAACAAGCTACTTTTTAATACAAAAAGGTCAAAATAAATTCAGTGATCCAACCAATTGTATTAGTGATCAAATTATCAGGTCTCTCCAAACAGACATTAGTAACTAACTAATAGTAAGAAAATATACTTTTATATGGATAAAAAGTTTTTAAATTGAAAGTCTTTGGATGTTAATTCCACACAACTGCCGAGGGTAGAAAAAATGGGAGAATGGTATGAGTGTGTGTGCTTTGCTGTGTCCTGAAAAAAGTCTTATGAATCTAATGCTGCATACCACATTTTTTCTAGTGTACTGTGATTTCTAATATGATTTTACAATTTAAATTGACTAAATTAAATTGATACATGATAGAAGACAGAATTTTAGCTTTCATCATGGATACTTTTAAATGAAGGCACCTGTCAGGCAACAATTGCATCATATGGCCTAGATGGAAGATTTCTGCAGTGAACAGAGAAAAAAAAAGCTTATGGGAAAGCTACCATACTACATGGCCAAAAAAGTAGCTGCGCTACTCAAAAGCTATCAGCTTCAGAAAATAGAAACTACAGCCAAGTTAATCAGAAATGTAGTTAAACTTGCTTTACTTGTAGCTAGCTGTGCCCAACACTGGTTGTTTTAGGGACAGGATTCCAAACGCACAAAGTTTGCCATTCTGAAGCAGGTCAGAGGTGATTTTGAAATAGCAGACAAGTGCAATCGTCAAAATTCTGGTGTTGACCATTCTAATTCGTCCTGGACACACCAGAAAAGGGAAAAGGGATATTACTCTGAAGTGATATAAGGCTCTCCAGCGTGATTAGTTGAGGGGAAAGTTCTATCTTTCAAAGGGTATGTGGCTTTATAATTTGTGCTGAATTTAGCAACATTGTCATCATTAACAAAAACAATAGTACACAGTGTGATTCAATAACTTTTTTAATCAAATCTATTTTCAAGCTCCTATGGTGCATATTGCATGACAAATAGTGGGTGGAACTTTCCACGTCACCTTAACTCAGGCTATATCCGTGACTTTGAAGCTTGAACTTGACCGCAGTTCAGTGGAGATCTGAGTGATAACAGAGAAGAAAAGAGGAAATGCATCAAAGAAAAGACGAAATTATACATTTGCCAATATTAGTTTTCTAGAGCAGTCAAGAAGTTCATCACTGAAATTTTTGGGCTTCTCTGGATTCTATTTATTTTTTTTTTCATTTTTTTTTAATTTTTTCTATGTTCAGTGTATCAGATTAGAAAATTTCAGAAAACTATTTTATTTTTCTTCATTGTTGTTCAGTGGTTTATATGTTTCCCCTTTTGTGTTCTAATATGGACCGGGGGATCTCCAGTCAAGAAGTACTGAAATGTTTCCTACCTCCAATGCGAGCCATCTCTAAGTGCCAGGCATATCGCCACTGGCCAGTCTTGTCAAGTAGGACGATGAAGAGTTTGAACAGGGGGAGTGTGAGGATGGTGTCCTGACAAAGAATCCATTCTAGGGCTGTTGCCACCTCCAGGACCAGAGTGGTGAAGATTCTTGGCGGCATATTTAGGTGAGTCTGCCATGATAAAAATTCAGGTTAGTCACTTGAAGATTTCCATTTTAAAATATGAGAGATCTGCCGACTAGATTTTACCTTAATGGACAATTAAATGTTGAGAAGAGAAAAAGTCTGTAATATATACAGGTGTGTGTGTGTGTGTGTGTGTGTGTGTGTGTGTTGTGTGATATGTACGTAAATAATACATGTAGAAATAATGTATGTAAAAAAACAGAAACACATGTTTTATTATTATTTATTTTATTTAATCTGTTTCTCTATGAGACATCTGAAGAGAACACCATCATTGGCATTTTTCTGTTTGTCATAGTCATAGACTACCACAGCACGGCGCTAATCAGCTGACCTATGCAGGAAAAGAGTTTTTTGACTTTTACTCGGCAGCCATCTTTCTGATGATGTGTAGGCCTAAAACAAAACAAAACAAAACAAAAAAAAACAGGAAGGGCAGGCCCTATCTAAGTGGATGAGAGATAACTTTACCTCCAGATCAGCAAGTTATACTGACTTAAAAAGTGTATGGTGTGAATCCCTAATAGTTTGAATGACATGACTATCTGTGGTTGTTGCCTAAATGGTGCTTTAAAAGACGCTCTTTCGGTGGCTTGAAAAATGCCATCGCTACCTGTATCGCTAGCTGTTTTCGCATGGCACCAGTACGGTCGTTCATTCAACGAGCCTTCGTTGATACTTTTTTTCCAAGTTCAACTATAGCTGTTAAGTTCTCTGTGAATTTCATAGTGTTGAATTGAGTATTTAATTGAATGGTTGTGCTTCTGATGTAACTTATAGCATCAGCCATGATAACAGACACGTGTTACATGAAGCTAACTCATGCTAACATATGGTTCGGTTGTCCTGATTGTCCTTTATAAACGTAAACCTAACCTGGTCAAAGAGTATAGCTCTTTAATGTTTGCCGTCATTTTTTCTGTCCAACTTAACCCTGTCAAAACCATTGTCAGGCTAAAATCATAGCTAAAGTTTAGTCGCGTTTATTAAGTCAGACGATGAAGGCGATACATAGGCTGCAATGATACTTAGCCTAACGCTGGCAAAAGTGCCATACAAATAAAAAAACAAACATTTAAGAGTACAACAGTGTGATTACACTTTTATCACTTGTTGTATTTTATCATACTGTATGTGTACTGTAAAAAAAAAAGAAAGAAAGAATGACTTACGAAAGGGTTCATGCAGAAACTCGGTGAAAAATATGGAGTAGTGCATAAACGTCATCACGTTTACGTGCACCTCAGGGTTTCCTCTGGGTCTTAAATAATCTTAGATTTAAAAATATCAATTTAAGGGTATTTCATTTGATGAACATTGTCTTCTATATGAGTGGAGGTGGACATTTTTATTAAGTTGTAGTTGATATCAAAAGCTGAAGTATAGATGTATAAATAAAATAAATTTATATCCATAAATAAAAAAACCTTTGTAGTAATTTGATGGAAAGGGCATTGTTCTGAATAACACACACACAAATTGAATTTAGCTGGTATTAGTGGCAACTTTCACCATGCTGTCTGCCTGTGTGCATGGTAGATATTCACAAAAAGTTCATTTTGATCCCTGCATTGTCCTGTTGATGAGTACCTTTTGTTCACAACCTTTTGTTCACACATCCTCCGACTGCTTGTAGTGCCTGTTACAGTGATAAATAAAACAGAGATCTTGTTTTCTTCACCAGATAAACTGCAGTGGAACATTGTCACCAACACACAGAGAAAGCAGCCTCCACACAGTTTCATGGGACCCCAGACCATTCAGTTTCCCAGCAACTATGGAACAGACTTTGCCAGCATCCTGCTTCTCACGTTGTCTCTGCTTTTGTCTCTGCTGATAAAGAAAATGATTTGAATTCAGTGCTGAATACTTTCGACATGCTGTGGATGGTGCATTAATTATATGTTTGCTGTATACATATATTGTTTTTATAAATAAATTTCAGTGGTATACTTTTGAGAGGTGTGCATTACTGTAATGAAGCAACAGGTTAGGAGACACACACACACACACACATCATACATGCAGTCTGCCCCCTATTGGTGAGTGCATGGAAGGTTTGAGTGCTTACATTTCAAACAAGCTTCAATCACACACACACACACACACACACACACACACACACACACACATCTTGAGTGAAGGCAATGCAAAAGGGGTGGCCTACTACAAAGATCAGAGAGAAGAATTCTGATTTTTTTGAAAAGAAGAAAAACATGTTAGGCTATGTCATGCATCACAGTCTGTAGGCTATGCAGTATGGAAGTCCCAGTTCTTCTGACTCCTGTCAGTGAGTTTGCCCCTAGTGGCGGCTGGAATTACAGCAGCTTTAATTACCAGAAACTTCAAGTGTTTGTCTGGGCATGTTTTACATGTGCTCCTCCACAAAGAGTTGTTGGCTGAGCTTGGAGCTGAACCAACAGTAAGTTTTGACTGTAAATTGTTATTTTAGTTGCTGCATATCACTGTGATGTCTTAGGTGATGCTCAGGACATTTATTTTGAGTTGTAAAACCGTGTAAAAAGTGTAAAAGGTGAATATAAAAGGTGTAATCGGAATGCTAATCGCTAGCATGCTAGCCAAATATCTACCGGTATGTTGAAGTTCATTGTAATCATAGATATCATATAATATCTATGATTGTAATGGCTTATAGCAGAGACACTTAGTGTAATATACTGCTTATAGCCTCAGTCATGCTACAATTTATGTTGTCTCTGGTATTACCTTTTAGTGGCTTTATGCTACAATTTACCTGTGTGAATATAGGCTACTGTAAGGAATATGTTTAAGTTAACAAGCTTTAGATAACAGTGCATTAATACTTACCTGATTTAAACTTAAAAAGGAAGAAAAATAAAGGAAAATAGCGATGTAGCCAATGTTGTGGCAAGCATTTTATTTGAAA
>JAODXP020002626.1:22500-30335 GCA_027497455.2 Sardinella longiceps | reverse complement strand
GTGTGCTGTTGTGTGCGTGTGACTGGCAGCATAGAGCTTACAACCTTAGCATTAGACAAACTCACTTCACCAGCACAAACAAACACACATCTTTCTCTCTCTCTCTCTCTCTCTCTCTCTCTCTCTCTCTCTCTCTCTCACACACACACATACACACACACACACACACACACACACACCACATGATCACACACACAATATACATAAAACAGCCATCCAAATGAGCCATATCCAATCTGGGTATGGAAGACAGCTGTCAGCAGGACTGCCAAAATTAGTCTTTTTTGTTCCTCTGAAATGTGATGAAGCCAAATGGAAAAGAATCTTCCAGAAATGGCTTTATAGATTAGCCATGCAGCGCTGCTTTGGAGCTTAATCTACACAACCAGCAGAGCGTAGCCTCTTGGATTGGACGTATGGATGAGAATGGTATGGATGTATGAAACAGTCTGTGTTTGTGTGTGTGTGTATGTATGTGTGTGTGTGTGTGTGTGTGTGTGTGTGTGCGTGTGTGTGTGTGTGTGTGCGTGTGTGTGTGTGTGTTGTGCGTGTGTGTGTGTGTGTGCAGCTGTGGCTTCTGATAAGCAGGTTGCAATAAGATCACTGTGTGTGTGTCTGTGTGTGTGCATGCGTGCGTGCATGCGTGTGTGTGTGTGTGTGTGTGTGTGTGTGTGTGTGTGTATAGAGGTGTATGTATGGATGGATGGATGAATCATCATGTGTATCTGTCAGGCACTGTGTGCTGATGAATCCTTGATCACTCTGCCTGATGTGTGCACTGGAGTGCTGCTCAGTTAGTGGCGGAGCAGTGTTGATGATAAACACATTTACAAACAAACAAACAAACACACAAATAAACAAGCAAACAAATATTCTCTTTGCTATCCAGCCACAAGACGACTTCAGAGTGACTTCGGAGTGCCTCTCTCTGAAAAGAACTTAAAAGGCTACACTGTTGTCTTTTTGGCACACAATCATCACTGAGGAAGCTGCCTTCCTTCCAACACACAGGCTGGGTTTTATTTATTTGCATTCTGTGGGAAGTCAAGTTGAGTCAAGTTAATGTGGTAAATGACTATTCTAGCTGCAAACGTCTGGTTTATAATGCAATATCTACATAGGTGTATAGAGGCCCATTTCCAGCAACCATCACTGCAGTGGTCTAATGGTACATTGTGTTTGCTAATTGCGTTGGAAGGCTAATGGATGATTAGAAAACCCTTGAAAACCCTTGTTCACTTAGAGAAGCTATAAAACTGACCTTCCTGTGAGCTAGTTGAGAATCTGGAACATCACATTTGTGGGTTCGATTAAACTCCCAAAATGGCCAGGAAAAGAGAACTTTCATGTGAAACTCGACAGTCTATTCTTGTTCTTAGAAATGAAGGCTATTCCATGCGAGAAATTGCCAAGAAACTGAAGATTTGCTACAACAGTGTGTACTACTCCCTTCAGAGAACAGCACAAACGGGCTTTAACCAGAGTAGAAAGAGAAGTGGGAGGCCCCGCTGCACAACTGAGCAAGAAGACAAGTACATTAGATTTTGTAGTTTGAGAAATAGACGCCTCACAGGTTCTCAACTGGCAGCTTCATTAAATAGTACCAGCAAAACGCCAGTGTCGACATCTACGGAAGAGGCAACTCCGGGATGCTGGCCTTCAGGGCAGAGTGGCAAAGAAAAAGCCATATCTGAGACTGGCCAATGAAATTGTCTGGGTGACCCCAAACTTTTGAACGGTAGTGTATACCTAAAGTGTAGTGACTAAAGGTAGTGAGTTGGAGGTAGAATGTAAATGAAAAATTAACAGTAGAGAAAGAAAAGTGCAGGTGTGCATTCCAGCTCAGTTTGAGTGGCTTTGCATCATGTCCTGTTGTTCAGCAGTCTGACTGCTTGGGAGAAGAAGCTCTGGAGTGGGCAGTTATGGAGAGGCACCTTCTGCCTGATGGCAGTAGAGAGAAGAGTGAGTGGGATGGATGTGTTGTGTCCTTCATAATGCTTGTGGCTTTGCACAGACAGACAGTGAGTGTTGTACATGTCAGAGAGAGGGAGAGAGGCCCCAGTGATCTTTTCAGCTGTTGAGTAATGATGGTATTGAATGTTGAACTGAAGTCAATGAACAGCATTCTGACATAAAGTGTGAGGTGAATTGCAATGGCAATGGCATCATCAGTGGAGTGGTTAGGATGATACACAAACTGCATGGGATCTAGCATAGCAGGTAGCTGGGACTCCATGAGTTGGGTTTCATGACGAGCCTATGGAAGCACTACATGATGAAGGGTAGATGAAGTGCCAGTGCCACTTAAATGCTAATGTTGAGTATATTGATTAAATAACTTTATGTTTAATGCTCATATCAGTATTCACAGCAGATGAGCAGGCTTCAATGAGATCAGTCTGTGTTTGTGCGCGTGTGTGTGTGTGTGTGTGTGTGTGTGTGTGTGTGTGTGTGTGTGTGTGTGTGCGTGCAGCTGTGGCTACTGATGAGCAGGTTGCCATGAGATCACTGTGTGTGTGTGTGTGTGTGTGTGTGTGTGTGTGTGTGTGTGTGTGTGTGTGTGTGTATCTAGAGAGAGAGATGTGCTATGAGGGGCTCCATTAAATCATTGGACAGGCTTGGCTCGTCTCATCTCAGCTGAGTGAGGATGCAGTCATGCGTGGGTGCACAGCTCACCGCTACTCCTCTACAGCTAAAGCTACTGTTACTGTTACTGCTACAGTGTGTGGGAAGATAATCTGATTTACTAATCCAAAGCTTCAAAATAAACATGTGAATCTGCTCCATGGAAGTGTGTGAATGTATGTGTGTTATTTGTGAGCGTGTGTGCGCGCAGGTCTCTATGTACGCAATGTGTGTGTGTGTGTGTGTGTGTGTGTGTGTGTATGTATGTATAACACAGAATGGCTATTCTTGTGTTGTTGCTGTATTGCACATTGTGCTGTTTAAATAGAAACACATAACATGCCCACACACACACAGTGACTGGAAAGCACTAAAGTAAAAAAGCCTCATCCATCTCTCTCTCTCTCTCTCTCTCTCTCTCTCTCTCTCTCTCTCTCTCTCTCTCTCTCCCTCACTCTCTCACTCACTCACACACACACAACACACACACAGACGATAGTATATAGAATGGTATGCCCACCTTATCGGATCGCCCAGTTTAAGTGGCAGTTTGGCAGAGGTGTATTGCAAGGGGAATATTAAGTGTTCTAGCTGGCTGACATGCCTTTGAGCTGTTGACAACTTCAACACACAATATGAGGTCCACTGTGTGTGTGTGTGTGTGTGTGTGTGTGTGTGTGTGTGTGTGTGTGTGTGTGTGTGTGTGTGTGTGTGTGTGTGTGTGTGTTCTTGGTTGTCTTTTTGTTGGTCATAGACAGAATGCAACAAACTGGAGAGAACAGGCTGCTGTGTGTGTGTGTGTGTGTGTGTGTGTGTGTGTGTGTGTGTGTGTGTGTGTGTGTGTGTGTGTGTGTTCGTTCAGAATAGCCAACATAAAGCAGAGGGAAAGGAAGGAAGGAATGATGATGAGGGTGGAAAAGATAAAAGAAAGTGGAATTTGTAGCAGCATTAGAAAGCAGTTTTCATCCACAAGGATGGCATAGTCCTCGCCCTCATCCCATAAACTACATCAGCATGATGTTATATACGTACATCCAAACATTACCTTAGAGTGAGTGTGTGTGTGTGTGTGTGTGTGTGTGTGTGTGTGTGTGTGTGTGTGTGTAACCCTGGAGGGACTACGGTGACACAGGCTATGTGTGTTTGCTGTTGTGTTCTGTGATTCCCCATTCCCTCGTATATTTGCTGTTCAGACACACACACACACACACACACACACACACACACACACACACACACACACACACACACACACACACACACACAGAGAGAGAGAGAGACATACACACACACACACTTCATCTGCATGTACCCATGAATAGTGCAGAGCAGCCAGCATGGAGGCTGTTGATGTGTGACGTCATTAACACCCCCACAGGTTGAGCGAGGGGCCCGCAGCACCTGTTGTGTGTTCATATTCATACCTGTCAGCCGGCTTACGTCAGCACCTCAGGTGCGCTCACCTCTAGGCTTCCTCAGGTAACATGCCGCTGGACGGGCACATTAACCCTTAACGGCTTTTAACCAAGTAACAGTAAATCCTCGAGGTGAATCTAGAAATAAACACCTTCTAAATTCAGTATTTAATGTTTTTTTGTTTCAGTTTTGTACTTATTGTGAATGTGCTTAATAAATGTATGTGGTGTGTGTGTGTGGGGGGGGGGGGCAGAGATATAAGTTTTTGTTTTCTGTAGAGTTCATAAATAAACAAAGAAAGAAAGAAAGAAGAAAGAAACATATAAATCTATAAATAAATAAACAGTTTTGTTTGCTCTCACACACCGGCTGCGCACTACTAGCAACGAACATAGTATAGCAGCCTATAGAGTCGACAATAGATGTTCTGAATGGCTCCAACAAAATAGTCTTCATGCGTAATTCACCATCGAGGGTGGAAGAGTGCAGTGCTGGTGTGCGGGGTTGCATTGAAAACAGTGGAATAGAATATTGAAAGCGGAGTGCGGGGCACTTTGTCGGAGCTGGTGTGTGGACCCCTCGAGTCTTCACAACCTTCATTTCAGCTGCTTTGCTGAGTTTCTATGCCTCTGGGCTCTGAATCTGTTTGTTGCTCCTCATGAAACAATAAGGTGTGTGCCGCCTGGAGCGGTGTTAGATATTTAACTGCACATCTGCTTACTGAGTCCCCTCACGCACTCACACACACACACACACACACACACACACACACACACACACACACACACACACACACACACACACACACACAGATATATACCATTCATCATCATCACAGGGAGAGTGGCTGTGAACCTATACCACCGCAGATGGAGGTGCAAAAGTGTAACACCTACTGCTCCCTGGCACGTGTGTGTGTGTGTGTGTGTGTGTGTGTGTGTGTGTGTGTGTGTGTGTGTGTGTGTGTGTGTGTGTGTGTGTGTGTTGCACAATTCTCTGCTCTTAGTCTGTGATCTGGCTGAGAGAGAGAGGGTGGGGGGGGGGGATTTTAGACTATGGAAGTCACTCTACTTCTCAAAAGAGAGGTCCTGACATTTAGACACTTTCAGTGCTGCTCTCTGCCTATGAGAGAGATTTACTTGTAGACATGTCTTAGACCGTTGATGTCTTTCTGTGCTTTGAGAGAGAGAGAGAGAGAGAGAGAGAGAGAGAGAGAGAGAGAGAGAGAGAGAGAGAGAGAGAGTTTAGACATGTCTAAGACCGTTGATGCCTTTATTGGCTTTGAGAGATGGAGAGTGATTTAGAGAATGTCAATTTATCTTTTTGTGGAGATAGCGTGATCAAGTCTTGTCTCGGATTGCCAATATGTCTCTTCCCTGGGAGACTCCGAAAGAGATTGGTTAAATCAGCTCTCAGTCCTCAGTTACTCTCAAATTGAAGACATTTAAGGTCCTCCCCTGTGGTGAAAACCAGAGCTGATTTTTCACTACTATGTGCACTGTGTGATTTTTATGTCCTTTATTTTAGCAGGTGAGGCCCCATAGAGATATTAAATCTCCTTTGCTAGGGAGCACTGGGAGTGATTGGACATGGAGTGGCTGTGAGGTAAAGCAATAGATCGCAATAAATAGCAACCATTAGTTCGTGAACCTTTGAGATGAAGCCTAATGGGTGCCTCTAGTTCTAGTGGGATACTGTAAGAAAGCCTGTTGTTTTTGATCTATTATTAGACTCTCATTGTGTTTTATGTATTTTTGTTTAAAGGTCCACATTATTTAACATCTTCTTTGGCTGTGTCCGAAATGGGAAGGTACTGACTTGCTCCTTCGCTCTGTTCACTGTCTTCGAAGTTAAAGGTATAAGTTAAGTTATAGGCTGTAAAATGTATCAAGGCAGTGGCTAAAAACTTATTTTCGGATGACCTAGCAAGTTATCTAAGTAGAACGCCATCTTTTTGTTTATTTAATTGTTCAGGCGCCATTGCCAAGATAGCAATAGATTCTGTAGAATGTTGGACGTTGAAGGCAGCATGAAGAATACATCCATGCTTCCTTCAAAATTGGGCAAAACAAAGGTACCTTTGAAGGCAGGATTTTATGCATTTATTTGATCCAGACATGCCTTGGTGACTTGCTGCCACCAAATGCATCCTTCAAAGGCAGCATTTTTCCCGTTTTGGACACAGCCTTTGTTTTCTTGTTGTCTGTTTTTATTTATTGGTAGTGCAGCCCATATCTGGTGCTGGTCATGGTATGACTCCATAACTAAGAGTGGTACAGGAGCCCTGAGGAGTCTCTCCTTGAAACTCTGCCATTTATCAGACATTGTTGACACTCCCTGTCATCCGGGTGGCAATTTGCCACTTGTGTTGTTTGCCAGAAGCACAGGATTATTTAGAAACATCCACATCCCCCGCCATTGCACTCGGCTGGCGTGATGGTGCGCTGGGGAGATGAAGAGGGAAATGGAGAAGTGTTAGCGGTGAAATGGCTGCACTGAAATAGAACTGTGTGTGTGTTTGTGTGTGTGTGTGTGTGTGTGTGTGTGTGACGGCCGTAATTGTGTATTTAGAGAGTGTGGGAGAGCAGTACGGTAGCAACAGCTGAAAATACTTTTGTTTTGCCTTTTTCTCCCTCCCTCTTTCTTTTGGGAGGAGAGATGAGAAGAGTGTAGAGAATATGATCTGCTTTGCCGTAATCATCTGTTCTTTTGTTCTTTCTTGCCATCAGTGTACTTAAAACAGTACTTAAAACTTTTCTGTCATTCCCCACTTTAGAGAATGTGACATTTACAAACCCCACACCTGTTGCCCCAGCACAGTGATGAACACATTTAAAAATATAGGTTAATTTAAAAAAATATTAATGGTAATGACATTAAAAAATCATTTCTGCTTGCTGAATGCACATCCCATTTTCCTATCGCTCTGCTGGATCTGATATGATTGTTTTTGTATCTATGCAGGCCTATTAATGAATTTACTGTTTTATGGCTGTTTTGTTTGGGGATCATTTATATTGTGAATATAGAAAGACATTAGGCACACAAAGACACATTTCCTCCTTTTCATCCACCCCCAACTGTCAGGTCTCTATGCCTCGCTAGTGGACCTCACCCGCACTTTATGAACCAAGGTAATGTTTTCATTGATTTTTGAACACAAACAATAACAACAACAACAACAACAACAACAACAACAACAAACAGTTTTTCTTTACGGTAATAACAAAGAGCATGGTCATGTTTTTCCATAGCCAACGTTAAATAGGCTGACACCAGACACAATTTAACTGCATTTTCTACACTAGTAGCATGTGACAAATAAAAACTCCTTGTATCCTTGTAACTGCTGTTTGAGTCCTTTCTGCTATGCTGCTATTGCCCTGGTTTAGCTGTGAGTGAGTGAAGCTAAGGAGTTAAACTCGTCCACATTAGGGTCTGTCTGCTACGCTCGCTCAGTGTTGGGCAAGTTACTGCAAAACTGTACACATAACTGTAACATTATTTATTATTTGTTACTGACTTTTAAAGTAATCCCTCACATTACAATATTAGTGTTTTGAAAATGTAAGGCGTTACATTACTGTTGCATTACATTTAAGTTACTCTTCGGGCCCCTCCGGTAGCCTATGACCTTCACTGATTCCTTATCAATGACAAACGGAGACTGTAAAATTCTGCAGACGTTTTACCCTTGCTGACCTCTCAGTGATTTTTGGCAAATTTGTATGAAGGAAAACACACCACTTCATTCCAAGTTAAAAATGCATTGTAACTTGAGTTACTGACAATCG
>JAODXP020002626.1:5000-15000 GCA_027497455.2 Sardinella longiceps | reverse complement strand
CCGCATTGCGGAGCACTTCCAAATTTGACTATTTTCATTCACCTCCATACATCGGCAGATGGCTCTGCAGAACAATGAAATGGAACGTTGGAGTGTTCTGCACTTTGTCGGAGCCTGTGTGCAGACGCCTTTACACTGTAAAGTGCTCTGAGAGTCCTAAAAAGTGTTCTAGAAATGTAAGCAGAAGCACAAGCAAAGGAATGCCCTATCAGGGTTATGGCTCACAGTCAAAGCCAGATCAAGGGCAAGATACAGTCAGTGGTGAGGTTGCTACTATTTCAAATATATTTGGTCTCAACGCTCCACACATCAAACACAGCACCTACTCTTTACCAGAGGACACAGCAAGTGTAGAAACATCTAGAAGATTTGGTGAACAGCCCTTAAACCCGATGAAATCCTGTGTGTGTGTGTGTGTGTGTGTGTGTGTGTGTGTGTGTGTGTGTGTGTGTGTGTGTGTGTGTGTGTGTGTGTGTGTGTGTGTGTGTGTTTGTGTGTGTGCATGTTTTTAAGTGAATAGAACATTGATAAGGAGGGGGGTGTTAGGCTGCAATATGCCTGCAGCCAACAGCTACATGATACATGGCAAAACTCACAATACAGCTCCGGGTGGATATTGTTTTGCAGGGGAAAGAGGAAAAGTTAAAGAAAGTGTGTGTGTGTGTGTGTGTGTGTGTGTGTGTGTGTGTGTGTGTGTGTGTGTGTGTGTGTGTGTGTGTGTGTGTGTGTGTGTGTGCGTGTGCATGTGTGTGTGTGTGTGTGTGTTTTGTTTTAGAACCCACTGCTGTGGGTTTGTCGGAGTTCAATGAAATTTCATCAGGTTGAATGTTTTTTTTTTTTTTTTTTTTTTTTTACCAGATGTTTGTTTATTTGTGTTCTTTGTGTGATGTTTGATGGGTTAGAACACATTTTTAATGTCTGATCCGAGCGTCTGGAGAGGAACATAGATGTTATACTGCACAGAAACTAGGTACACTGGTGTAGATATTCATTTGTCTTTAGACTGTGTAGAAGTGAGCTGGCCAGTCACTGTTATTCCAGGATAATTGTTTTTTTTTTTTGCTTTTGGGTGTGAGACAGGAAGGCTATCTGCCATGTGTCCTTCAGTCTTGTCTGATATGGCTCCCTTTGGAGGTCCTTAAAGGAGAAAAGTGATGTGAATCAATTCATTGCCCTTTTGTTCCAGATCACTGGGTGGTGTCGATAGGACAAATGATAGGCTACAGCAAAGACCGAATAGTGAGCTGCATTTTTTTGCAGTTTCATTTGATCTAGTTAGCTACCACTACGTTATTTGGGCTATATTGTGTCAAATTGTGATGTTTGATAGATTACTCAGGCCTGGCTGCAGATTTGTGTGTCTGTGGCTCATTCAATCTGGCCCCATAATCATCCCCCATTGTAATTGGCCCATTCAATAATTCCCTCACTCTCCACCTCAAGCTAGTGTGTGGTGAGCGTTCTGGCGCATAATGGCTGCCGTGCATCACCCAGGTGGGTGCTACACATTGGTGGTGGTTAGCGAGGTCCCCCTTCCACTGTAAAGCGCTTTGCATGTCTTGAAAGCGCTATAGAAATGTAAGGTGTTTTTGTTGTTGTTGTTGTTGTTGTTGTTGTTTGTTTGTTTGTTTGTTTGTTTGTTTGTTTATGCAGACCAAGCAAAGGAGTGAGTTATGAAATCTCCCCTTGCTGGTGCTGTCAGCCAGTGTTAGTGTGAAGGTGCTGACCCTGTAATGATGGTCATTTGTCTAGATTAGGCAGTGGAGGCTGATGGGGACGTGAGAGACAGTGGACAGAAGGGGGACAGTGGGCCTCCAACAATAATGGAGCAAACAGTTTATGCATACTGACTGTTTTAGAGATTGTAACAAAAAAGTGAAGTTCAAAGGTTGAAAGTTTGGGGACATTGTGGCTCAGCTGGCTAGGGCGCAGTGCCATGGATGCAGGGACCTGGGTTGGATTTCGACCCGAGGTCATTTCCTGATACCGCCCCATCTTTCTCTCCCCCTATACTCTGTGTCTGTCCCTACACTATCTTATCACAATAAAGGAGGGAAAAAAAACCCAAACTTCAAATTCAAACCAAACTTTTGCTACAGTAAGATAGCAAATGGCCAAAATCCATTTGCGAATAGCCTGACAAACCATGCCGTAGCTTTAAAATGTATTTTAAAATGTATAACTTAGTTTGGCCATGAACGATCGACTGAACTCAATCCAGGGCGGAATCATTGGTTGTCTTTTGAATTGGAATTTACGGGTCATTCTCAATTCCATTCTGAATTTTGCACAACCCTGATTCTCAGCAAGCCTATTTTGAGAGTGTGTTTGCACTGTTCAGGCTGCTATTGTCTCAGAAAAAGCCCTCTCCAGAGTAGGCTAATGATCCTAGGCAGATGGAGTCCTAAGTAAGTAGCACTGTGGGTGTAACTGCTCTGATTAGGTATAAGAGATGAGGGCTTTGTTCATGCACACTGAGACTTGAAAAATGGGAGCTTTGTCAGTGAACACAGATTTTCTAAAAGCAAGACCTTGAATACTAATGAAACTCTTCAACAGCAAGATTTTTTGTGTGTATGTTTTCTAAAGACAAGAGCTTTCAGCTTTTTATACTGAAACTTTCTGAGAGTAAGATCTTTGCCTGTGAACATTCTATAAAAAAAAACAAGAGCTTTGAATAATAAAACTTTCTAACACTGAGATCTCTGCCAGTGAACACTGAAACTCTCTAAAAATGGCTTTAGCAGTGAAGACTGTGAGAAGTGTATTTTTCTTTTTTTTTTTAAAGCATCATCTTTGCCAGAGGGTGTAGGAGGCATTTGGGAGCTCTCTCAGCGGGGTGTGTTCTGATATTTGTTGAGACTGCAAGATTTGAGACCTAAAAAGTGCTTGTGTAGCTCCCAAAGGAGTCAGAGGAAGTCTGTTGTCTTGACAGTATAAAGCAGCAACTTAATTTCAAAATCATATCATAATAAAAGCCATAGAAGTTGAATAGAGTGGATCATTTCTCCGACCTTCTGCATGGAGATCTGTAGGATGGATAATTATGGGTATTCACAACTGTGTAGATTTGTGAGAGATGTTGAGCATTTAGAACAACAAACTGAATAAAAGAAACTTTTAAATTGGTAACCTCCACTCTAATTTGCCTCTCAGCAGGTTGCCATGGAAACCCCAAAGCCTCTAATCAAAGATCATGAATCCTCTCTGCTCTAATGCTTTAAGACAATTCAGACTGAAGATCTGCGACGAGACAAGAAGTTTTTTGAGAGGAGTGGCGGCAGTATGAATCAAATATCGTATGTCGTTGCAAGCAGTTGCAAGCCGTCGCAAAAGATTTAACATGTCAAATCGCAGTTTCAGAGTTTTAGAACATTGCTGGTTTTTAGAACGTCACAGCCTGTCTCGTTGTGGATCTTTGGTCTGTATCTTTACACACTGAGACAAGAGATGGTAAAAGCGGAGTGAAAGGTGCAAACATCCATTAAGTTCTGGGTTCTAAAGGGGGGGGGATCAAGTCAAGTCAACCTCTCATAATGCTGAAATGTCTGTTCCTATTATGTTGCCCTCCTGGTCAATATTCAGTGATCTTTGGGGGCGCCGTGGCTCAGTGGGCTAGAGCGTCATACCATTACTCGGGGACCCGACCCGAGGTCATTACTCGGGGAGTCCAACCCAAGGTCATTTCTCGATTCCACCCCATCTCTCTCTCTCTCTCCCACTTGTTTCCTGTCCACCTCTATACTGTCCTATCCGATTAAAGGCAAAAGACCAAAAAATATCTTGAAATAAAAAATTTTCAGTGATCTTTGCCCAGTTCTCTGGAGCCACAGTCTGCTGTTTGTAACTGCGGGAACCATAGCCAAACCCTCAAAAAGTCTTCAAAAAAGGAGTTGTCCCAGATTGTCTCCTGGGTTAACAAACTCTCAGACCTTTCCAAAAACTCAACACCCCCACATCCCAGGACCTCTAGACGCCCTTCCCTCAGCTCCCAAAGAAACATCTGTGCCCAGGCAGGCATAGTAGGCATGTAGAGGCACCATCAAATTTGCCTCAATATCCCCCATTGTATCATCAGACTAGACACTGAGTCATCCTGAACAAAACTGCACACACACACACACACACACACACACACAGCACACACACACAGCACACACACACACACAGCAGAAGACCACATACACAATATACTTAATTAAAAATCAAGCAATATAAGTTATATTATTTAACTTTAACAACATATTAGACAGGAGGTCCTGTATAAAGATGCTGCCCTCTCTGCATTCTAAGCGCTGTGTTTACACAAAACCAATGAATCTACAATTAATTCTGTTAGGTCCTAAAAATGATACAAGAGTTGATACTGGGAGTTAACTGTTGTCCAAATGAGATTTTGGGCTGCAATTTTTTCTTACCAGACTGGCTTTTTGATTGCTGCAGACTTTGACCTCTGGCAACAGAGAATTAATATTTTCAGAAGTGTGCAGTCATAACAGCCATCAGTACTGGTAATGAAAGTAGTATTCATTACACCCTTGGTATATATTAGATATTAGGCCTTAGTGAGCTGGACAGTCAGTCATTGCTGTTCCAGGATAATTGCTTTTTGGGTGTATAACAGAATGACCTCTGTCTATCTAGCTTCTTGTCCTTCAGTCATGTCTGATATGACTGTCTCACTCTTTCCGTCTTGTCCTTAAGTCCTCTCTCCACTAACTCTGGGATAGATTAATCAGGCCTGGCAAAATGGCCCCTAAAGGCGGCTACACACCGGCTCCGACAGCACTGTGGAGCACTTTCAAATTTGACTATTTTCATTCAGCTCCATACATCGGCGGTGTTGGCAGAGTTCGGCGCTATGTGTGGGGTTGTATTGAAAACAATGAAATGGGTTATTTTGTGTGTGTATGTGTGTGTGTGTGGACTGTGGAGTGCAGTTCTGCGCACTTTGTCGGAGCTGGTATGCGGACCCCTGTAGTGGTCCTCTCTGAAGAAGGAAGTGCTAAATGACTGACTGTGTATGAATGGATTTTGATAGCTAATTTCATGTTGAATGGGAGGATAGTTGTGTGTGTGTGTGTGTGTGTGTGTGTGTGTGTGTGTGTGTGTGTGTGTGTGTGTGTGTGTGTGTGTGTGTGTGTGTAGAGAGAGAGAGAGAAAGAGAGAGATGAAGGGAAGGCAGGAGTAGAGGAAATCATCCAGTCCTCCATAGGAACATGCCCTCACTGAGGTGAACTCATCTTTCTCTCTCGTTCATAAAGTAGAAGCCCCTCTACTTAGCAGTATATTCAGACCATAATCATTTGCTCAGTGATTTTAAGCACTCATTCCTGAGTACTGGGTCAGTACACCCCAGGAACATCCTATTACATGTGATATCCCCTTAGGAATACTATTATATATGACTGCTTTTATTGGCATAGGAAGGTCCTTTATGTTCCTAGGATACTGTTGGTCAGACCTTTACAAGGAAACTGTTCCTCTCACACAAAAACCATCTCTCTCTCTCTCTCTCTCTCTCTCTCTCTCTCTCTCTCTCTCTCTCTCTCTCTCTCTCTCTCTCTCTCTCTCTCTCCTCTCTCTCTCTCTCTCTCTCAAAGGAACTCTACCTCTCACACGGGAAGCCTCTTAACTCAGGCATGCTGTAGGGTTTTCAGGAACTAATTGTCCCAGTACACCCAAACTTTTTTTGTTAATAAGTAATGTGCACTCTTTCTCTCTCTGTCACACATGGACACACACACACACACACACACACACACACGCACACACACACACAGAGAGAGACAGCTGGGCGTGATTAAGCTTGCTTTGCCTGTTTGCTTCCTTTATGCGGTACGGAGGGAGAACCCAGTGGAGTGTGTGTTGTCATTATCACTCCTCTCCCGCGGGTGTGTGTGGGACAGCCCTCAGTGATGCCCCACTCATTTTCACCCAGGCCCCGCAGGAGGCTCAGCACAGCTGTCTGCTCAATACACACACACACACACACACACACACATACATTCACTCACTCACGCACACATACTCACAAACACACACACACTCACTCACTCACTCACTCACTCACACACACACACACACACACACACACACACACACACACACACACACACACACACACACATTCACTCACTCACTCACACATTCAAACACACACACACTCACTCACTCACTCACTCACTCACTCACACACACACACACACACACACACACACACACACACACACACGCACACACACACACACACACACACACACACATATGCACACATGCAGACACACACACACACACACAAACATACAGTCGCACACATACATACTGTACATGCACACATAGATAATCGTGGTCTGTATATGCAATCACACAAACATACAGTATAGTACATAACGACACACACACACACACACACACACACACACACACACACACACACACACACACACACACACACACACACACATAAAGAGAGAGTTAGAGATGGTTGTTAGTGAATCCTGTTACATGTATTGGTCATCACGACCCAGACACACATCTGGACTAAATCTTGAAATGTGTGTATGGGGTGGCAAAACAGAAAACTTCAAATGTTAATGTCAAACCCTCCAAACTCGATACTGACCTGAAATCATTTACGTAACAAAATCAGACAAAAAGTACCTGAAGTAATACTTGAAATAAGGCATAACGACAGTAAGACAAACAAATTATCATGCACATGTGCACATAAATCCACACAAAACATGCAGTTATGGACTTACAAAGGGAAAAAGGCTAACAGATAGAAGTGTGTGTGTGTCTATCAGAACCCCACAGACAACCCCGGCCCACACATAACATTATTTCTGTTACGATATGATCTGAAAACATTTTTATATGTGAGTTTTCTATGTATTTCCTACCTCTCAGTAGGTTTCCAGTGTTGGATTTTTGTCTTGTCTTGTCTGTACGATTTAAAACACTGTGAAGCATGACTAAGACCAATGCCCACAGCAGCACACATAACACTGCACTGCACTGTACTGTACACCCACTTGTTCACACACTGTGAGTTTTCTGTAATATAATATAGCCTGGATCTATGGATAATGATGGTTCAGGGATGCCTATGCTCTCTGGCAGTCCTGAAAACTGGTGCTGCTGTTTGGCTATGGTGCTAATCTGTTGCAAATGTTGAGCTGCATCTCTCAACACAATGGTGACAGCACTGTTTCCTTGATGAGTATAGAGGGTCGTTTTTTTCCCTGTGTGTGTGTGTGTGTGTGTGTGTGTGTGTGTGTGTGTGTGTGTGTGTGTGTGTGTGTGTGTGTGTGTGTGTGTGTGTGTGTGTGTGTTTATAGTCAACAGAGAAATGATTACAGGCCCCTGTGAGAGGCAGTGGTGTGTGTCAGCCGTCCTTCATCAATGACAAGTGTCTCTCAGCCTCAGATAGGTCATCAATCAGACACTCCCATGCCTGATTGCAGCACACACACAGGCACTCACGCACGCACTCACTCACTCACTCACTCACTCACACACTCACACACACACACACACACACACACACACACACACACACACACACACACACACACACACACACACACACACACACACATACACACACAAACACGCATGTACACACATACACACACAGAAATACACACACACACACACCATCTGCTTTTGGAGACACAAAGGAGATACTGCTTCTTATAGTGGTGTGTGTATGTGAGCATGTGTAGGTGTGTGTTTTTGGATGAGCAGGCTTCTACAGATAACAGTAAGCTACTCTGCTCTCTCCTCTCTCTCTCTCTCTCTCTCTCTCTCTCTCTCTCTCTCTCTCTCTCTCTCTCTCCCTTCTTTCTCTGTGCTAACAGATTGGCTTTTAGTGTGGGACACAATGTATATTTACCAGCTGTCAACAGTCTGTACATACACAAGGCTCAGTGTGTGTGTGTGTGTGTGTGTGTGTGTGTGTGTGTGTGTGTGTGTGTGTGTGTGTGCGTGTGGATGTGTGTGTGTCAGTGTACTGTATGAGTCTTTATCTGTATGTATGTCTGTGTGTGTGTGTGTGTGTGTGTGTGTGTGTGTGTGTGTGTGTGTGTGTGTGTGTGTGTGTGTGCATGCAGGCATGTACTGTACATGTATGTATAGGTCAGGGAAGACAGCAGCGGAGAGAGAGAGAGCACTCTAACATACTCAGGGCACATGTTTGCCCTTGTTCCTACCACCATGTCTCCACTCACTCAGATAGGAGGTTATTTATAATGCAGTGATGGACCAGTGCAGGGCTGGCCAGAGTGAGTGAGTGAGGCGTGGGTAGCAGAAGGAACCATCACCCCGTCATCAGACTGATAGTTGACTGCCAAAGCCTCCTACTGTTGTGACTGGCAGCATGATAGTGGGTCCTGTCCTGTGCTATTTTCAAAGCGCCCAATGCAGCGTCCAATGAGCTTGATGGTATTTGATGCTCTCAACAGGACCTTCTTGGCAGCACTGCATGAAAGGCATAACCTTAAAGGGGAGGTTCGGTTTTTAACACATTTAGCCCCTTTTCTAGAGTGTCTAGGGTGCAATAGAACGATTGACACCAAAATTTGGATGATTGGTCCTGTCTCGAGTATACGGCTATTTCAGAACCCCACCTTCCTGCTTCAGACATGCACAAAGCTAGCCTGTCTGAAGCAGGAAGGGGGGTTCTGAAATAGCCGTATACTCGAGACAGGACCAATCATCCAAATTTTGGTGTCAATCGTTCTATTGCACCCTAGACACTCTAGAAAAGGGGCTAAATGTGTTAAAAACCAGAACCTATCCTTTAACCCTAACTCTAACACCCTTAACTTATACCCTTACCCTAGCTGTACGTTCACACCAACACCTACTAAAGCTGTAAAATCTCTGGAAGTCATTCACTTTCTATGGGCAAGAGCGACAATAGCGATTAAAGCTACAAAAGTGACTAACTGTAAAAGTTGGCCGAATAGAGTGACTGAAAAAAGTAAAAAAAAAAAAAAAAAAAGTAAAAAAAAGTTTATGCAAATTAGCTATGACATGTTTCAGCTGTAAATCTAAATGCTGTGTTGTAAATGGAATGACAATGGGCACGTCATGTAGCCTGGCGAATGCCAAACTAAAATCACAAGTGATATTTAGTCTGGGGACCTACCTATTGCATTTCTCGTAGCGGAAGCATCGTTTACAATTGTCCTTAGCCGTTTATTGGGCGCTACGAATGTCTATCATAACGTCTGTACATACCTCTGAGCCAATACCAGAGCCACCACGTGACGTAAAATGCAATCGAGGGCCGTACAAATCCCTTTTTGTTCTGCGATTGGATACCGAAAGCAAGCGAGAAAAACGGCTATGGTCACCATGCTCCTCTGCAGAGTGAAATGAAATAAACGAGCAAAGGAGCATGGGAATTCCCAGGCTACACGTCATGAGCGATACAGCGATTTTAGCGAACAAACAGTAATTTTAGGAGCTACTTTTTTAAACGACAAAAGCAATTTTATAGCTTTAGTAACTCTTGGTGTGAATGCACAGTAACCCTACATTGAGGGGGTTGGGGGGTATAGTGCTTTAAAGGCAGTGCACCATTGAGAGACAAAAAAGATCATAGACCACCGTCCAATGATGTGTTACATACATTAGGATTGCATTACATTAGGATTGCAATGCGCCTTGATGTCTTGATGCACCACCTTTGTATTTGTTGTCTCAATATTGTTTGTGATGGTAATTATATGGTGTAATAATGCATTAATTACAGTGTACTGTGCAGTAATTATATGCCTTCTTCTCTAAACATAACTATAGTCATGCCAATCCTTGAGATGCCTGTTTGCTGATCTTTCTCCTGTGAATGACTCTCTTTGGTCGATTATGTTATTATGTTTATGTTTTTAATGTCCTCTTGGATTTAAGGAATATTATTTTTGACAAAATATATGTGAATGCAAAGTTTGGTCAAAGTTTCTAAATACATTCTATTTGTATATTAGTA